>JAFBJT010112416.1:4398-21877 GCA_016785325.1 Chascanopsetta lugubris
CAGCTGTGGATCATAACGTGTTGGGTGTTGGGTTTAAACCTCTTTGGGTCTGTGTTGGATCTGTTCCTTGATGTTTCGCACCATTTCATGAAAGTTTCCTTCTTTGCTTCTCGGTTCTCTTTGTGTTTTTAAATCTCATGACGAATGTTTTACATCCGTCTCTCGTCCTTTGGTTTATCTTTTACTTTCTGCGCCCCTCCAGGTTTCTATCTGTTTCAAAACGGGTGCCACAAACCTGTAGGAGAGGTGCAACAGAACAGGACGCTGTTATTCATCCCAGAAGGGGGAACCTCACCGGTTCCAGCAGCTCACGGCCACAGAAGTATTCAAGTAATAGTAGTAATAATAGTTGTAGTTGTCACTGATGAATACGCCTCTGCCCAGCAGTGAATCAGTTACAGAAGAGATGTTTCCGTCTCGTGGAGGTGAGGTGAGGATGAATGGGTTATTTGGGTCTGTGCTGCTGAGCCCCGTGAGGATCAGGACCTGAGCGCCGTCACGTTCTCTCACCTGACGCTCGACAGCGGCTGACATTTAGAAAACCCCCCCGACAGCAACAACTCGTGAAAAGGTAGAGAAACAAAAACTCGACTCATATTTTCAGCAGGTTTTTTTATGAACAGTATCTCAGGGGCTTCACGCGTAAACGGAGCTGAAAGGAAATGAGACTATTTAAAGTGTCACTTTGAATTTGGGCTGCTGCGCAGCAGCCGGAGCCCGGCGGACATTTTGCCTCCCACACTCCCGCACTCAGGTGACGCCACCAAACCATGGCAACAATCAGCCCTGTGGAGAAATGACACACTTAATTGCAGCCTGTTAGTTGTTATGTTCGGCGGCGGCGGTGAAGGGAGGAGTGGGTTCGGTGAGCAGAACAGAAAATTCAACATGGCCGACGCTTCTCACCCCCCCGCCGGGGCAGGGTCTCAGATTCAGGCACATTTTGTCACTTTTCCACGATTGGTGCTCATGTTCAGAAGAGTGAGGGTGAGGTGATGGTACAACATGTAACTGCACCTCTAGAGGTCAGCACATCTCACTCACTGCACCTTTAACTCGGGAGCTGCTCCCCTCGGTTTGACCGGAACACAGCTCACTTTGTTTCAGGCTCTTGTTTTGCCTCTTCGTTGCTTCTGTGATTGTTGTCTGTCTTTTTGTGGTTTGTTGGATCTTTGCTGACAGTTTTACATCCTTTTCTCGCCGTTTTGCGTCAGTTGAAGTTCGCAAACGCGTCTTGGTCGTGTTTTTTCATCTTTCCTCTTTGACCTTTTTCATCCTCTATGGACGTTGTTCTTCACCTTGAGGTATTTTCGTGTCTTCCTGTTGGTTTTGAGCGCTGAAGGGAGGCCGGGGTGATGGAGTCTGGCTTTTCCAAACATTGTGGGGAGAATAGAGAATTCAAGATGGCCGACGCCTCTCATCCCCTCCCTTTAATGATCAGAAAAGCTGCCGACATGTGAGACGTGTACATTAGAAATAGGCGACAGTGACAATGAGGGGTATAAAACGGGAAAGTGTCACTTGTTTCCTGCCAAACTTTAAAAAAGAAAAATAAGCCTGACACATTCAAAGCGCGCAGGCTTGAATTATGTCACATTAATACACATATTTTATTTATTTCCTAAAAATACTCCTCACTCCTCGGTGTCGGCTCGTCTGTGTTTATAGCAGCGCTGCCACATGGAATCTGGATTCAAACCCAGACTGGTTTTAAAGGGAGAGGCGGAGGTGACAGACAGACGGCAGCAGGGAACTCGACTCTCTGTTGTGTGAACTGATGGTTTAAGGAAGTTAAAGGAAACATGTGAAGTTTTTCCTCCCGTGTGTTTCAGAGGTGTGCTCTTATGTGAATGTGAAAGTTCTGCAAAGTATAAAAAAAAAGGAGTTTTCGTACTTGGCCTGAAAAAGTGTGTGATGACGTCGACCTGCTAAAAAATACTTTGTGTAAAGTTAGTTTGAGAAATGTGCCGGATTCCACCAGAGCCTGATTTAAAGCTACAATACAAACTGCGGGTGAACCCTTTACTTCAGTCCGCTGAAGCTGCGAGAAACAGCTTCACATTCTTACGCCGTCTGGTTTCATCGATGATGCGTCACCGAAACCACAAACAGGAAGTAGAAACAACAAACAGGAAGTAGGTAAAACAAACAGGAAGTAGGTAAAACAAACAGGAAGTAGAGGCAAAGGGAACCATAACACCGACATGGAGGTAGAGGGCGACAAAGCTGCAGTGCTTCACTATTCTGTTTCTTGCTCCGAAGCAACGGAGGAAATACATTTGTATGATTCTTGTTTGCAGTGAGTTATTATCACGAAAATATGAATTTCATGAGCTCATAAAGATTTGACTGAAACATTCATCTGCAGAGACTCGGATGATGAATAAAGTTAGTGGAGTAAAAAGCTCATTTGTCTCCTGTGTGGATCCACACGGATTCAAACCCCCGGCATCAGGCTGGAGTGGACAGCGCCTCTGTCTTTGTCCTCACAGAAGAACAATGTCCGCCTCAAACACTTCGTCTCCTTTGACGTCAGAGACTCCAGATGTGGAGGATGTGCTGGTCTGCTGAGTCAGCGCTGTGTGTGTGTGTGTGTGTGTGTGTGTGTGTGTGTGTGTGGGGGGGGGTTGTTGGAATAAGTGTTGGTGGTCTGTGGGTTCAGGTGGAGCTGCGGTGTCTTTTTTTGTATGTTTTTAAAGGTGCAGTCTGTAAGTGTTTACATGAGGAGTGGGTCCTCTGTGCGGAGGCGGCCATGTTTTTACAGTCGTGGACACACGAAACATTTACGGAGTTTTAATGAAAACGACCACCGGTTCTCCTCGTGTTCAGAAGGGTGAGGGTGAGGTGATGGACACAACATGTGACTTCACCACATCTCACACACTGCACCTTTAAAAGCTTCGTTTCCTGGGACGTCTTCACGGACGCATCCGCAGCTTGATCACACTTCTCCGTGCGTTTAGACTTTAAAGGACACAACGTTAAAGCCCAACACGAGGAAACACCAGACGTAGAAATCCTTACAGCTTTGTCTCGTTTGTTTGTTTGTTTGTTTGTGTGTTTGTTTGTTTACCTTCCGTGTCAGTGGAGGCTGCGTGAGGATTAGAGCGTCGACTGTAACACTGACACAAACCTACAGGAACGACAGCACAACAAAGGCGACAGCTGAGGGAGTCTGAGGGTTGAAAGAACCCAGCCCGGCGTAAACAAGGAAACTGGGACGGTGGCTCTGTGAGCCCATTTTTATTCGATTATAGTTTGAGTCGGTTTCGTCGGGTTTTCAGTTTGACACATCACTGACTTCCCTCCGAGAGCAGGTCCTGGTTCAGGTCGTTGTTGTGTGAGTCAAGTGTCGAGGGTCAAGTCTGGTTTAATATATCATTTAATTTAATCTTGTTTCATTTGCGTTACATTTTAATTTGATTTCATCTCATTTTACTTTGTCATTTGTATTCATATTTAATATTTATTCATATTTTTTTATATTCAGTCTGTACTTTTTATTGATCTAATTTAATGTATCATTTCTATTTCTATTTAATATAAAAATATGTTGAATTTAATTTATTATTTTGTATCTTTATTTAATATTACTCATTCTAATTAGACATCATTTTTGGGGGAGTTCCAGATCAGCTGTGAGCTCGACCTCCTCCGTCCAGGTTCACGCTCCTGATCCCATCGCTCTCGGTTAAAGCCGACTCACTCATCCTGGTCCTGACAGCGTGTGGGTGTGGCATCGGTCTCCTTTAAGCTCCGCCCCCTCCCTCCCTCCTCGTTGCCCGGTTTGAGAATAACAACAGCGGCGAAGGTCACGCCCCCTCTGGATTTGATGAAGTGAGTCCACTTCTCAGCTTCATCCCTCCACCTGCTCGCTGCTCTGTCCTCACCGCCTTTAACTTCTGGTCCCGCCCCCTCTCCCCCTCTCCCCCTCTCCCTCCCTCCGTCTCTGCGTCCATCATCCCTCGCTCCTCTCAGGCGTCATTGAGGAACCTTGAGATAGATGGAGTCTTCAGCTCTGCTCTGAGACGGACTTGAAACCATCAATCAAAGGCATGTCGGCTCTGTTTACCTTGGAATGGCCATAAACCCTGTAAATGATGTGTCATAAAATCAAACATATGCTCAAAATGGCCGCCGCACACGCGTGTGTGTGTGCGTGGGACTGAATGACCTGCGTCATGTGACAAAGCAACAAAACAAATTTAAATATCCTTGGTGGCGTCACGGGATCCATTTAAACGCAATCAGGGTAAAAAACACACACTTTGAAATATGTTTCTCGTTAAAGCCGCTGACGCTTTAATTGCCTGGTTTTCATTTTCACCGGAATGGCACTGGAAACATCTGTGTCTCTGAGGGGAGGGGGGAGGGGCGAGGGGATTTGAGGGGGGAGGGGCAACCGCTCTTTGAGTGCGTCATGTGGTCAAGTCTCATCCAGACCCTCTGGAAATGTTCACGTTGCGGTGAAGGAAAAAAGTGGATTATTTCAAGTGGAGTGGGTGTGTGAGGGGGTGGGGGGCGGGGGGGCGGGGGGATCATTTTCCCCTTCTGAAGATTTAAAAATAAACAACCCGCCGCCGCCCCCTCGCTTTCTCTCCCCCTTTTATCTCCCGCGACCACATGCACGGCGCCCGTTCTCCCGTTTTCAAATTACAGCTGTGGGATTGTGGCGGCTCCTTTTAATCCCAGAGGAGGCATCTGAGGGGCAGGAGCTCCGCCCACTCCTCTGGTCAGCGGTGGTCCCGCCTGAAGGTGTGACCGGACCATCACACACGCGTGGCGTCACGTTTCACGCTCCTCATGGTTTCTTTTCTTTGTTTCCATTTGTATCAGAAACCGTTGATGTTTGTTTGAAGTTGTTTCTTCATGAGAAACATTGTTTTACAAAACTCAGTTTCAGATTGTCGTCATGTTCTTCTTCTGCCCCCTGGTGGGCAACAATATTTAGATTTGGAAGTATTTGCGATATGAGTGCGCATATGACAGATTTCGTCGGAGCTCTTTGACTGAAGACCTCTCTCTGTGTGTAATTCTCTCTTTCACCTTTGTTTTCTTTATTTATTCAATCTTTTTTTTGGGTCCATTTTCTTGCAGCTTATCCAAAATGGCGTCGAAGGGGGAGGAGCTGCCACCGAAGTCCCACCGCACCCGATCCCACGAGATCTCACCTGCAGACCGTGAGTCTACAAGACAACTTTCAAAGTCAAAGGGTTTAAGCTGCGATTGACGTCTCTCTGCCCCCTGGTGGCCATAAGTGAATCACCTCCCTTGATTTAGAGTGAAGGATTTGATAGGATGGATAAATGGTTGGACAGACAGATATATACAGATAAATAACTTTATTTAAATTTGAAGTGTTCAACTTCAGTGGACTTCGGCTCAGATCCAAACTCAGGACGTATTCGATCGTATTCGAACCTCGGTCAGACAGAGGGCGAGGACGTCCTCCCATAATGCACTTCCTGGTTACCTGCCAGATCTGTTCATTCAACACACACACACACACACACACACACACACACACACACACACACACAAACATTACTGCAGTTTCTGATAAGAATCAAACCACTCTGCTCAGGCAGCAATTACGCTGCAGATTGATTTAAATAAGTAGCATAGTACTTATTGTTATTATCATTATCAATATTATTTTTATAGTTCTTATTATGATTGTTATTATTACATGCATGAATAAGATCAATACTTCATCCTGATGTGTGTGATCAGGTCTGACTCATCTTGAAGGGTCAGTATGATCTGCTGCTGCACATGTAGGTGAATAAGACTGAGGCAAGATACAGATTGTGTGTGTGTGTGTGTGTGTGTGTGTGTGTGTGTGTGTGTGTGTGTGTGTGTGTGTGTGTGTGTGTGTGTGGTTTGTGTTTTTCATGGTGATTCCAGTCGCTCCCTCTCTCTGCTGCTCTTTGTGCACTTTTCAGATCCCTCTCTGCGCCTCTCTCTCTCTCGCCCATGTTTGTTTTGTTTCTGTTTCCGTTGAACGATGGCGTCGCGTCCGTCGGTTTGGGGGAAGTCATGAGACCGGTGGGTGTGAACTGAAGTGCGCTGCAGGGGGGGCCGAGACAGAGCGGATGATGTGTGAAGGATGATCAGCGGAACTTAGAACAGCAGGACACTGTCTCATCTTCATGCCGTGGATGAATCCACAGAGTCCACGTCAAGCATGTCGTTTATAAATATCCTCGTCCTAAATAGCTCCAGTGTTCCGTCGGTGGTGAACGGGAGTCGGCAGAGGAAGTCATGTAATGACAGGGCTGAGACACTAGAGGTCACTAATGTCAACAGCTGATGATGTGTATCCATAACATCTGCTGGTGGTCTCTCACATCTGCTTCTCATCATCGAACTCGACGTTCACGCCTTCAGAGCTCAGCTTCCTTCCTCTTAGTTTGGATTTGAATTCGTGTGTCAATCGTGATTCTATCGTCAAATATCAGAAATCACGAGTATGTGAACAAACATTAGCAGGATAGAAACGACTCGAAATGGCAGAAGTTGACTCTGGATCACGTAGTTGACATCATTGATTCATAATAACTCTGCACAGTATAGAAGAGACAGTGTTTCACATGTAATTACACCCCTTACCACTGGGGGGCGATCCAGAAGGACTGAGTTCTAAGGAGCTGTCTGGTCATTCATTGAAAATATAGTTTACGCTTCAATCCACTAACGTGGAGGAGAAAAGCTTTACACGTTGTGTGGCCGCCACTAGGGGGCGACTGTAGAGTTTTTGACTTCCCTGGTGCTCGCTGTCGTTTCCTGCCTCTTGAAGTTCAGAACGTTTTTGAAGCAGCAACTTATAAAGAACTATTTATAATCTGGCTAACTTCCAAATATGTGTTCTCGCATTGAAATGAGCTCAGCCTCCTCTTCCTCACTTCCTGTAAACAAACTTCATCATCATCATCATCATCACCTCGTCTCATCCCTCTGAGCCCGAACCCCAATTAATGTCGAGGCGCTGATGTTGCGTCCTCCCTCCTGCGGGAGGCGCCGCTCCGTCTCGTTTCCCTCTCCTCGCTCAAACCCCTTCGCTTCCATTCATCCCTCAGACACGACTGCAACAGATCAGGCTAATCCATAACACAGGACGGCTTTGATCATTCTTTCATTTCCCCCCGGTCGAGTGTTTTTTATTTACACTCTGCTCGCTGTCAATCACCCGACACCCGCCGCGGGAACAGGAAGTGTCTGCTGGGAAACACGGGCTCCATTACGTGTCCAAGTGTCAGCTGTTTGACGACACGTCGTCAGCGGTGACGAGCGGAGTCAGACTCATTTACTGAACATCTGAAACTCTCCGATCGTCCTCCTCACTGCTTTTGTGTTTCATGTCAACAAAGCGCGAACCAGCCCGAGACGACAACTCCCACGATCCCGCGCTGCTTCGAACCAGGACACATCGCTGTGACTGAGAGACCCCTAGTGGCTGAAGTTATAAACCCGAGAGAGAGGGAGTGAGTGGTTTTGTTTGGGAGTAAATGAGATCTGTTGGCGTTTGTTTACCTCGTGACCTTTGACCCGCTCTTGACTGGATTTGACCTGAGTGGATGCCGTGTTACATGATGTGCAGCCCCTAGAGGGCGCAGCCGCTGAGCAGCATGGAAGCGCGTTCTCTGTCGTGAGCAGAAACCATAGACGTGTATAAAGATGGACGTGACGTCGGCGCGGTGTGAATGAAGCTAATCCTGGGCGGTTCCCTCGCCGCCATCTTGCCGATGCCAAACCCCGCCTACTTCCTAGTTTATCCAAAAGCAGGCAAAGAGGCGGAGCACAGGTAGAGCTGTCACACCATCCACAGAACATGCCTGGTCAGCCCAGGTGTGTCACTCAAGAGGCCACGCCCCTTAATTATGCGTAATTTCAAACCTGGATAGGATACAAATAAGCCCCGCCCCCGTACAGTTGTCACGGGACTTTCAACATGTTTCATTCACCTCTAACGTTGATCATTTTAACGCGGGCGTCTCTGGGGATTGACTCATGTTTGGAGCGCAGCCTCAAGTGGCCACCTGCTGAACTGCACGTTTTTACACTTTTACAAAAAAAATCACTCCTCTCTTGTGATTATTTTGAGCTTTTCCTGTGTCGATGAATTGCGGGGTTTGGTTTGAAGTGGTGTCGACGTGCTGAGCAGATGTTTGAATGTGACGCTTGGTTCTGGGGTCTTGAAGAAGAAGCGGCGCCCTGGCAGAGGCCGGCGGTCGTGTCCCGCGCTGATGCCAGGAGCCCGGGTTTGGCCGCAGCCTGTGACTCCTCCTCCGGTTTGGACGAGGTTGGGCTGCAGCTGCCGGGGTTTGAGGTCACCGGCAGATGTCCTTCACAGCCTCCAGCTCCGCCCGGGCCGCGCCGCCTCAGAGGTTTCATTTCAAAACTGCCCGGATGTTTCTCTCCCGTGTCGGAGGGAAAAGGGAAATGCATTTCTGGGCTAATGACTGAGCCGCTCGTGGTGAGATGTGTTTGACGTGCTGAGCAAACACAAAGCTGCGTGTCGCACGCAGCTTTTCCACCTGAGGGATCGACTTCATATCATCGGTGGTTTATTCCTCGTGTCCACACTCGCGCGCGTCAGAGCGCAGACGTTTGTTTGTTTACGTGGAAACATGTGACCTGAAGTCACCTGACGCCTCGACATCACGGCGCAAAAACACAGACGCTGGTTTTTCATTCGCTTCGTTTTATATTCAGCTGTTTCGACTGAGACATTTTAAAATCCAGATTTTTCCATTGACACCAAATCAGAACATAAATTTCATTTCTATCAATATTTTCACAATATTATTGTGCAGTGATCCGTTGTCATTAACTGATGCAGTATCTTTTCTATTATTTGCATGTATTTATTTATTTACCTGCCTTTAGTGTTCAAATATAATGTTACATATCTGAGTGCACTATTTGGCAAATGTTATATTTCGATAACTTTTAAATTAAAATTAAATTTATTGTTGATTTTCTGAGGAAGAGTTTGGAGATAGATGGTAGTGGTACTGTCATAATGTTTCCTCAGCAACTGAATTAAAGGCTTCATTCATCCTGCTCACATGACATCATGTCAGCGTCAGGCGCACATCGTCTTTAAACCAATCAGAGTCAAGTATTGTCAATATGCCAAATGTCAAATGAAGCCCAACGACTATTTTTCAAAGTTGAGTTCAATGAAAAATATAACAGATCAGATCCTCGTCACTCGATGTCAAACTCTCATCCCGAGTCCTGGAGGACGCCGTGTGTTTACCATCCGGGTTTGATCACATCCGGAGCCCCGCCCCCTCCCTGCCCCCCCCTCCCCCGCCCCCCCCCCCCCTCCCGGAGCCCCGCCCCCTCCCCGCCCCCCCCCTCCCCCGCCCCCCTCCCTCCCTGCAGCCTCACACCTGACATTATTCTCTTAATATCGGTAATCGGACATTTATTAGCGTAATAGTGGCGGAGTGTGTAACCCGCCTGCTCCACATGTAACACGGGCTGATTTATGGCGTGTTGATAACGACCACGATGACCGACTCGGCCGAGCTAATAACATCAGAGTTCTGTAATGAAGCAGCCGGGCCAAGACGCCGACCTCATGATCGTAACCCCTTTTTCTTAATTGGGCCGTTCCCGCCGCGATGTTTGGAAATTAATTACTTTTACGAGAGCTCGCGCCTCCGTTCACGCCGCAGTGCCGCCGCCGCCGCCGCCACGCGGGCGCGAGGGAGCCGACTGTCAGCCTGATTGATTACCTCTGCAAATGTCTAAAGGTTGAGCCTCTGACCCCTCGACATTTCACCGCAGTTTCCTGGTTTGACTTTGACTCCAAACTTGACAAAAGGATAAAGAAACATCCCCAAATATTGTAAGTGCTCCGAGACATAAATGTCAAGGAGGAGAGCGGGCGAGCGACGGAGAGAGAGAGAGAGAGAGAGAGAGAGAGAGAGAGAGAGCGAGAGATTTATTATTGAGGAGAGAGAAGGATGTCAGACACATGTAAACGAAGAAGTGCTAATGGCCCAGAGTTCTTTTACACTCTATCATCCCTTTTAGGCGCGTCAACAAAAGTACAACAACAAAAGTACAACAACAACAAAAGTACTAAAGTACAAACAGACAAATGACAGATTCATGAAAAAAGACAAACTAATTTAAAGACTTGTAATCACTCGTTAGCGTCTTGCCGAGGCCTGACTCCTCCTACTTCCTGGTTCTTTGGCCCATGGTGCTGTCGCAGCATCCACAGAAGGTCTTGCCCAGGTGTAAAAGGCCACGCCCCTTTATTATGAACCATTTCAAACCTGGATAGAATGAAAATAAGCCCCGCCCCCAAAACATGTGACCGAGACCAACACTGAAGTTTGTACCAGACTTTAAACATGATTCATTTACCTCTACATTTTAACACGGGAGTCTATAAGGGTTGACTTGCTTTCGGAGCCCCCGGTGGTCACCGTGGGAACTGCACGTTTTTCCACTTGCGTTCAACCTTTTGAACTTTTAAAAGAAAAACACTGCAGAGAGGAAACAGTATAAATCTCCTTTACGCTGAAGATGAGGTTCGTCCCGTTGTCATGACGCCTTCGGCTCTGAACCCTGAATTAACCGCGAGGTGGGCGTCGTCGTGTCCGCGAGGAAGGATGCGCCGCTGCCGAGTCCACGCCGGGAACAATGAGCCGGAATAAAGAGGAAAGACCTGGACCTGGTTCTTCTGCTCTCCAGGAGAGGACATGAGAGTGTGAGTGTGAGATCCTGCCCACTCAGCTGAACCCTGCCTTTCCACAGCGAGACTCAGGCTGCGCTCACCGAGCTGCCTACGTTCCTTTCCCCGAGAACAGCTACATGTGTGATTCGCCTCTCGGCTGTTAACCTGCGCCGACTTTTCTCCGCCTGACCTTTGACCCCTCTCTCTCTCTCTCTGTCTCTCTCTCTCTCTCTCTCTCTCTCTCTCCGCCGCTGAGTAACATTTCAAACGCAACGGGAGAAGATGAGTTCCATCAGCGGATTCATTTAAAAGCATATTCTTCCACAGAATGGCTTTAATTGTTGAAGCGAGCGTTTCATTACTTTGACTTGAGGCTCTCAGGTGAGCTGTGAATATTAAAGGTGCAGTGTGTCAGATGTGGTGACCTCTAGAGGTGAAGTTCCATGTTGTATCGTCACCTCAGCCTCTGAACATGAGGAGAACCTGTGCTCCACTTCAGTTCTTATTAAAACTCTGAAGATGTTTAGTACGTCCACTTTTACTTCTGTGAAAACATGGCCGCCCCGTAGAGAGGAGCCACTCCTCATGCTAATATACATGAATGGGCATGATCCATTTTTGGATGAAACAGGAAGTAGGAGGAGTTAGGCATCATGAACATGAGCACATGGGGTAAGGTGGGTTGAGTATCGTGCTCAGGGGCACTTCAGCATGAGGAATGGGGAGTCGAACTTGTGGCCTTCTGGTGAGAAGACAACTTAGACTTTGGCAAAGGTTCCATTTTGTGTTTATCTTTATTTGTCGTTGTGATGTCACTGTTCTCTCGGTGGGTTTATTTTGATTTACTTATTTATTCATTTTAAATTTTTTTATTTTGCACCAAACCATCAGGAGGATGTGAACTCGGCTCCTGATCCGACAAACAAACAAACAAACAAACAAACAAACAAACAAACATGGCTTCCCTCTGTGTGGCTCCATGTCCCACTCTTCATGCTCCACCATCAAAGCCAGTCGGCGTCGTCCTTTGATGATCACGTTGGCGCCAAAACTGAAGCGGCTCGCCGAACTGTTTCACCGCCGTTTGTCTGTCGGATCGTTTTCCTTTGAAGTCGCTGGAAAAGACGCGTGTTCTGTCACGTGTTTGAACGGATTTCGTCCCGTGAGAGCGACGTCACGTTCAAACGCGAACAACAGTGAAATCTCTTTATTCGGAACTCACGCCGAGCTCCTCTCGGCCTTTTCTTTCTCAAAAAATCCGCAGAGCTTCCAAACCTCGAATGTTTTATTCTTTTAAAGCTGTGGTTTGGATTCTGCCGCTCGCTTCTTTAAAAGTCCTCTCTCTCCTCACATCTCCTGTGGCGGCGGCTTCACTCTGAGCAGACAGGAAGAGCTGACACTCGGAGCTGAGCGCCGTCCGCGGCCTGAACCTCCGCTGTTGTCGCTTTGTGAAGTCGGCGCTTCGGGAGCGGCGCCGACGAGGGTTCCACCATGTCCACGTAATCTCATTCATCTGGAGGAGAAAAGGGGGCGGCGGCTTCCAACAAGAAATCCATTTCAATAAGAAGTTGTTCGTTAATTAAAACTGCTCCTTAAGCCCCCGTGCACACACACACACACACACACACACACACACACAAACAAACAGGAAGTGGCGCCCGTGTGCCCGAGCACCGACAAAGCAATTACAGCGCCGAGACGCTGAGCCGAGCAAAACAAGCGCATGATGAGCGCGTCCCCTTCGATTCACCGCTTTGGAGTGGTAAAGTATTTATGGTGTGAACCGCCGCTCCACCGGAGGGCCTTGGGAGCCCGCGCCGCTCATCATCCCATTCAAATGAAACGTAAATCCCAGATCTCCCCAGTTCAAACCGTGTCAATACGTCTTTAACTCCTGCTCAGCTCACGTCCATTCAGCAACTCCTCCTCCTCCTCCTCCTCTTCCTCTTCCTCCTCCTCCTCCTCTTCCTCCTCCTCTTCCTCCTCTACCTCTGCTGTTGTTTCCCTCCTCCCTTGTTCTCCCTGGTTCATGGTTTTAGTTAGCAAAGGTGAGAAGCGACGCCCTCTATATCACAAAGTCTCTCTCTCTCTCTCTCTCTCCCTATATATATATATATATATATATATATATATATATATATTTGTATGTGTATATATATATATATATATATATATTTGTATGTGTATATATTTATCTTTATCCGCCCTGCATCATCATATTGTGACCAAGTGTTTATGTCCATTCAGCAGCAAAGAGCTTGAACCTGTAGGAACAGAGAGCTGTATTCTCTGGAATGGCCACTAGAGGGCCACTCATTAGATATCGTACCTTGGGGACTTTCAGTTCGGACCTTTCGTGAACATCCATCACATACATTTCACCCGTCCCTGTGGTGGTGATGTCGATGAGAGGACTCAGTCCCCTGTGAGTTGTGTGGATCGCCCCCTGGTGGCTGGCCAGTTATTGGTTGTTCTAATGAAATGTAAATCCTCCCTCCATGTCAACATCTCTGTGACTCCTCCTCCCTCCAGCCTGTCCCCTCACTCCTGGACTCTTTATATTCCATCTCTCTCTCTCTCTCTCTCTCTCTCTCTCTCTCCAGCTTCCTGCTGTCGTTCCCCTCATCCCCTCATCCCCTCATCCCTCCATCTCTGTCCTTAATGAATGCAGCCAAACTCTTCTATCACGCTGAGCTCGACAAATCACTCTGCTCTCATAAAGGCATCTTCACTAAACTTTAAGATTTTATATTTAGGGTGCGATCTCATTAACTCCCGCCAAGTTTAATTGGAACTACGTTCTTCGTGGGGGGGGGGGGGGCTGCTGTGTGTGGGTGTGTTGGTGGGGGGAGGGGGTTTGATGGAGGTGGGGGGGGTGGGGTGGGGGGGGGCGGGGGGGGCGGGGGGGGCTGTTGTGTGTGTGTGTGTGTGTGAGTGAAATATGTGTTGACAGCGAGAAACTGACTTAACGATGTTTTTTAAATCACATGTTGTTGTGTTAGGTTTTATTTTTACTCCAAAGGTCAAAGTCAGTTAGGAGGAAGTGAACAAACTCATTTCACTCTTTCTCCTTCCATTACATCGCTTGATTACTTATTTATATCTCGTCGTCACGTTGATGCCGCCATCTCGCTGATTGACAGCGGGAAGAGAAAGATGGAGGAGCTATTCTTAACTTGGACAGGATGTATTGTTGTTATCATGGTTATTATTGTCGGAGGATGAAGTCAGGATTCTCAGCCGTTCCTCACGTCTTTGTTGACGGAGGTTATTTTCGGAGATTAGCGGCGTCGGGTTTACGATGAGTTCCCCACTTTGCCAACTTCCTCAAGGACACTTCACGACCATCTCCTGGGCGAAGGCGGGACCTCTGGTCCACCCTGAACTGGCCGTCGAAGGAGGTCTTAGTAAATGGAACCTGACGTGTAGTTCCTCGGATGACCTGTAGAGGGCAACGCTCCCATTGGAGTCGACAGAAGTCCGGAAGATACACGGACAACTATCACGGGAGTTTTATCTCATTTTCTCCCGTCTTCCTCATCTCAGCAGTCTTACAGCTTTTAAGACACGCCCACTGATGACATCATAGTTTTTAGTTCGACTTGAACTACAGCCCGGTTTGTTGTTATTTATTATTTGTTATTTCTCGCAACTTGTCAAAGCTAGGGTCCAAAGTTGTACAGGAAGTTGTGTTTTGAGCCGTAAATGATAAATAAGTGAAGCTAAAAGTGTCTCAAATGCTCCGCTAGCATTAGTTTTTGTGGGTTAACGTCTAAATAATCATGAGAATCATCTTTTTTTGGGTTTGGTATTTTCTAGCTGGCTGAAAGAATCTTACAGGACTGAACTGTCAGTGAGTGTTTTCAGGTGCAGGAGGAGTTTAGTCTCACGGCCTCTTTGACTTTGATCTCAGCTGCTTCAGAGGCTTTTGGATCCCGACAGGATTCTCCTCGCGAGCCGGAGGAAGCGCCGCCAAAGAAGCGCTCAAATCATCGGCGGCGGGGAAACTCCTCCCACCCTGATGTCATCACGGTCCCAGTGTTGCGCAAAGCGAGGTTCCCCACGTATTGTCTGTGGGAGGAGCAGAGGAAGAGGAGGAGGAAGCGGGAGGATCTGTGATCCCGGCTTACCCCGGGGCTGCGGGCAGATTGGGCTTCAGCCTGAGATTTACCGAGCCACTTACTGAAGGATGTGGAGCTGAGCTCATTGCGCTCGGCCCTGACTTTCAGATACACGGCTGAGATTGTGGAAGAGAAGCGGAGGAATAATCCCAGGTCACCTTCACGCAGCTTCACTCCCTCCAGGCTGCCGCTGTTTCCTCTTCCTCTTCCTCTTCTTCTTCTTCTGCTCCCTCCCTTCATTAGCTCTTTGTCCGTCCATCCGTCTTCTTTCAGTCTCGTCTCTCTCCTTCTTCTCAAATCCCCCGTCGCCCTCCACCTCACCGGACGCCCATTAGCTCGGCAGCCTGGAGGCCGCCGGTGTCTCTGAGGCTGAGGATGATATTCACCATCTCATCCCTTCACCTCTCTGAAGTGAAGCCTGGAGGATGAAAAACACATTCCTACGAATCAATACGATCGTTTCCACCTCCTCATATGTAGATTTGCCCCCTGACGCAGCCGTTTCTCCGCTAAGCTAACTCTGTTAGCTTGAACTCATCTTCTCCTTTGATCCTTTCGTTTCGTGGTCATGATGGTTTCATGTAAATGTCTCGTGTGAATGTGGAACACAACAGACCAGGTGTGTCATCAAAACAACCTTTGCCTTTTGTTTCAGAGCAAAAAGCAGATTTTGAAAATGTTTTCAAAGACGTTTAAAGCACAGGTCGTTACGGGCGAGCGTATTTTCAGCGGTTGAATCCAAACCACGTTAACGTAAGATACGTTTATGCTAATGTTCGTTTTATTAATATATGTTTATGTATTTTCAGTGGTATTTCGGTAGAACTAAGAGCAGGTTTTGGACACGGGACAAGGAACAACAGAATTTATTTGACTCATCGAACCCCTTAGAGAAACAGCTAGCGGCTAAATGTTAGCATCGAAGCTAAATACGTTAAAAACACGAGCCATCTGGGTCACGGACTTCTAAAGGTTCACTTAGAGAAGAGCTGGTTTATTGATTCACATCAACATCGGGATAATGTGTTCACCCCGAAGACAAGTGGCGTGAACTGACGAGTAAAGTTGTGTATTTACCATCAAAGGTTAAAGAACTAATCCGCAACAAACCCACGCCTCTGATCTCAGCCCCCTCAACACAACCGTCTGTAACCATCCACGTCTCCTCAGATCTTTCTCCTTTTATCCGCCACCATCTTCACCACCACCACCACCTTCATCATCGTCTTCATCCCCGTCCTCATCACCTCATTTGAATTCCTCTCTCCTCCGGTTTCTCGGCGTGTGATTTGCCGAGTGAGTGCGTTTGTGTGCAGCGAGCGTCTGGGGGGAGTGCAGAGGTTCTAATGGAAGACAGATTACACGTGTGAACTCTGGCTTCAGCGCACAGACACAAAGCACGTCGACGGAGGGGAGTGAATACTGTATTACCCCGAGGAGTTAGCCCCGCCCCCTCCCCCCTCCCCCCTCCTCCTCACACATGAATCACAACATGCTTTATGTGCCGGGAATCATCACCACGGATCATTAAAACACGGAGACGCGACATCAGCTCCCATCAGATGTTTGATTTATGACCCAGCGCATTGTCTTCACTCACTTCCTCTGAATGCTGATTAATGTTTCATATACATTAAAGGTGCAGTGTGGAAGCTTTCACTCATTTCATCACATCGCAAAACAATGACATTCTGACCTTTTCAAGAATTCATCATGGCCAGAATGCATCTGTTTCCCCCCGTTACCCTTAAATGAGCCCATTCGTGTATATTTACATGAGGAGCCTCTCTATGGGGGCCGCCATGTTTTTACTGTAGCCCAGAGTGGACGTACTAAACATCTTTCGAGTTTTAACCACAACTGAAGTGAAGCGCAGCTTCTCCTCATGAGGCTGAGGTGATGATTCAACATGTGACTTCACCTCTGGAGGTCACCACATCTCACACACTGCACCTTTAAAACTCAAAGGTTGTGACTGAAGTACTTCTGAAGTATTTTATGACTTCATACTTATTGGTATTTTTCTTCTCTTTGCTGCAGAACAGTGTGGATGAAAGGAAGGAAGGAAGGAAGGAGCGAGCGCGTGCTGCGCTGCCCTCTGGTGTCCATGTGAGGTAAGACCTCTGTAAAGTGCTGATCCCTGATGGATGTTTGTGCATGTTGTCAGAGCATCTGCATGAAAAATACATGTTGACACGACAGAGGACGAGAGCAGGCCATTCCTTTCTCCTGTCACCGTCCCGGGGTGAGAGGGTGAGAGGGTGAGAGGGTGAGAGGGTGAGAGGGTGAGAGGGTGAGAGGGTGAGGCGGCGGCGGCGCCTCCCTCAGCTCCTCAGGGAAAATCAAGAGCAGGCGGTTGACTCTTAGTAACGAGGTGAAAGAGTGACTTCCCACTTCAGAAGTGTTTTCAGCCTCATGTCGGCCGTGAAAGATGAACGAAGGCGGGAGTGTCGGGGAGGATGTGACTGTGTGTGTGTGTGAGATCACAGAGGAGGATCAGAGATGTGTCTTTGATCCTGGCAGGGGGCGGAGCATCGGCCTCGTGCAGACACTGTAGATTTAAACATCAGATAGACTGAAACTCACAGCGTCGACTCATTTTCAAAGAGTCGAGTGAAGATGCACAAACACTGAGAGGGACACAGGCATTTATATG
>JAFBJT010112418.1:0-16496 GCA_016785325.1 Chascanopsetta lugubris
ACCTGTAGTTATTGTAGTACATGAGTTATTGTAGTGCCTGTAGTTATTGGCGTGCCTGTAGTTATTGGTGTGCCTGTAGTTATTGGTGTGCCTGTAGTTATTGTTGTGCCTGTAGTTATTGTTGTGCCTGTAGTTATTGTTGTGCCTGTAGTTATTGTTGTGCCTGTAGTTATTGGTGTGCCTGTAGTTATTGGTGTGCCTGTAGTTATTGTTGTGCCTGTAGTTATTGTTGTGCCTGTAGTTATTGTAGTACCTGTAGTTATTGGTGTGCCTGTAGTTATTGGTGTGCCTGTAGTTATTGTAGTGCCTGTAGTTATTGTAGTACCTGTAGTTATTGTTGTGCCTGTGGTTATTGTAGTACATGAGTTATTGTAGTACCTGTAGTTATTGTAGTACCTGTAGTTATTGTTGTGCCTGTGGTTATTACAGTACATGAGTTGTTGTAGTGCCTGTTATTGTAGTGCCTGTAGTTATTGTAGTACCTGTAGTATGTATTGTTGTAGATAGTGAAGTATACCGTATGTGTTGTGGTAGTCTGTCATAACCATGGCAATGATCTTCTCTTCTCCAGGGTTTTCCAGGAATGAAGGGGATCAGAGGAGATCCAACAGTTTACTTCATACAGTATCCAGGAGCACCTGTAAGTACAGCCCCCCCCCCCCGTGGTCACTATGACAACATGTCAATACTTCAACCTCATTCAATCATTGTGTGTGTGTGTTTGACAGGGAGAGACTGGGCCGAGTGGGTTTCCTGGACTGAAGGTGAGAACGAACAAATGAACAAACAAAAGGTGTAGTCCAACTACAATGCTCTCTCTCCCTCTCTCTCTCTCTCTCTCTCTGCAGGGCGAGCAAGGTATTACTGGACCAATGGGAGTTAGTGGCCCAGGAGGAGTGGATGGGACCAATGTGAGTTTCAACATAAATATTATTTGGACATTATAAACAGTATAGTTAATGATTGATATGATTTGTTGTGTCGGTGCAGGGTCTCCCAGGTCTGCCTGGTCCTCGGGGTCCACCTGTAAGTATTCACTGTTATATAATATTATATGAGTTTTACAGAAAGTAAAAATACTCAGGGATCAGAACTGTTTTGTTTGTTTCAGGGAGAAAAAGGCCGATCACTGCCGGGACAGAAAGGAGATGAGGTAAAGAGACGCCCCCTTTGTGACATCACATAAGGCTCCTCTCACATGTTATGACATCATTGGGGGAGGTGGGGCCTGATGTACTTCTACTGTACAATCTAGTACTACGTTGTATCCACAGGGAGAGCAAGGCCTCCAGGGACCCCCGGGGCCATTTGAGTATGTAGACCCTCCAGAGGACCTGTACATTAAAGGAGAACAGGTGGGTGGGACCTCAGTATTTCCCAGCCAATCAGAGTGCAGCTGTTTTATTGTGGTTCTACTGAATCCTGATCTGGTTCTGTATGTTCTCCAGGGTCCTCGTGGGGTCAAAGGTGTCTGTGGAGTGGAGGGTCTGCCGGTAAGTTCAGAAACCACTTAGAACCAGTGGGATGTGGCTGAGAGAACACAGGGTTCTGATCCGGTTCCATCAGGTTCTTACACACAGGTTCTATGCCATCAGAACATGTTGTTGATCTTGTGTGTGGTCTCAGGGTCTGGACGCTCTGCCAGGGATCAAAGGAGAGAAAGGGATTCTGGGATTTCCTGGACCCAGGGTGAGAACCGGACCTGACTGATCCAGATCTTTGCAGTGAATCTGATCCACTCAGATTAAAACTCATGTGACATTATTATGGGTTTCAGGGATTCTCTGGAAGTCCAGGTCCGGTTGGAGCGAGAGGATTCAAGGTGAGGGGAGGAGACAAGGAGATCACCCGTCAGCCAGTCAGAATGCAGGACCTATTTCACTTGTGTATCTGTGTTTTCAGGGGATTCAAGGAAGTCCAGGTCTCCCGGGTCTGATTGGTCGAGAGGGTCCAAAGGTCAGTGTGTCTGTAACATCTCTGGCCAATCAGAAAAGGGCGAGGGGCCTCTGATGGTACAGTATATAATGAGCCTGTCCATTCCCAGGGCATGATGGGAGATCCAGGACCTAATGGGCTTCCACAGGAAGTGGAAATCACACACACAGGTAAACAGCAACACACACACACACCCACCCACACACGCAGTCATGGTTCTGGTGGTTATGTTAGCTGTGACCCCGTCCTCCAGGTGAGGATGGGGACTTTGGGCCCTCTGGACCAAGTGGCCCCCCAGGAGATATGGGTGTGATGGGAATGCATGGACCCCCTGGAGCCCCTGGTAGATCCGTGTCTGGTCAGTGGCTTTGAAGAAAATCCAGTTTGATATCCTGAGTCCACGTAAACTTTAGGAGTAAATGAGTTTCTCTGATGATTCCTCCTCAGGACCAGCAGGTGTTATGGGTCAGATTGGAGCCCCAGGATCCAAGGGAGATAGAGGAGATCCTGGTCAGATCTTTACAGAAGGACCAACACCTGGAGAACCTGGAAAACCAGGACGTCCTGGACTCAGAGGACCAAAGGGACAACCAGGAATCCCAGGTACCAAAGAATCCTGGTTCACCTGCTGTGTCACGCTTAACTGGATAGGTCCGCCTGCTCAAGTCTCATCTCTCTTCAGGTCGTTACTGTCTCCCTGGGGCCATCGGAGAATCTGGAGACCCAGGTCAACAGGGACAGCCAGGGACTCAGGGCTTTCCAGGGTTCAAAGGTTGCAATGAAAATAGTCTTTGTTTCTTTTCATTGTCACAAAAAACGTTTTCAAATGTCTCCAGAACGTTTCCTGAGGAACTCCACAATATATCTGTTTCAGGCTCTGATGGTGACTGTTCCTGTGGCCCTCCGGTTATACTCAGGGGCCCCCCTGGCCCGATGGGTGATAGTGGATATCCAGGGTTTCAAGGAATCCCAGGAGCCCCAGGTCAGAGAGGAGAGACGGGTTTACCAGGAGATAGTGGAGAGAGGGGACAACAGGTGAGACACCAACCAGAGGCTTGATTTGTGTGTGTTTTGCGTGTGTGTGTGTTTTGACTGATTGTTCTATGTGCAGGGTCTGGGTGGATTTCCGGGCACCAAAGGGTTCAAAGGTCAGAAGGGAGACTTCACAGTGGTGGATGTTCCAGGTGAGTAAACACCTGTTTAGCTGAGGCTCACTGATCATGTCATGTGACCAAACTGTCAGAGGATCTGATTCACATTTCACCTTCAGGTCAGAAGGGGAACAGGGGCCCACTGGGTTCTAGAGGAAGGCAAGGATTCTCAGGGAGAAGAGGACTTGATGGGTCCCGCGGGCCCCATGGAGAACCTGGTCCCCAGGTGAGTCTGATGCTCCAGTGGAAACACAGGTGACATCAGTTCTGTCCGGTTCAGTCTCCTGCGTTGAAGCTTCACCGAAAACCAGATCTTCAGAAATATGCCCACGGGTCGGAGAGCTGTGATTGGTCAGTTCAGTAACAGCATATCCTGCAGACAGTGTCCTGATGAGGGCAGAGCATCAATGTTCTCAGCCGTGTGTCTGAATGGAGACGTCTCTTCATCTTCTCATCCTTAAACCTGTTTCTTCTCAGGGGGAAACTTTCAGTAGCTTTCCAGGAGATCGAGGTTTCCCAGGATTTATAGGCCCAAAAGGAACATCAGGAAGTTCAGGTTCCCCTGGAGCTGGTGTGGTCGGTGCTATGGGAGAACGTGGGGCTCCAGGGGAACCTGGACCTTCAGGAATCCCGGGTCTACCTGGACCAAAAGGAGCTCCTGGTAAGAATTATATGGAGCTCACCTCCAATCAGTGAATCCAGACCGAAGGAACTTGTTTTGTTACCTCCAGCCTCATGTCATGTTAAATTCATCCTGCAGGGGACACTCTACCCTGTGTACCCAGAAACCCTGGGCCCTCTGGATTGAAGGGAGACACTGGAGATGCAGGTACAGAACACCCAACAACATCTGTTCACCTGAGAATGTCACTTCATGTGCACCGCTCTGCTCACCTGTAAAATCAAATCAAATCAAGTTTTATTTATATAGCCCAAATTCACAAATCACAGTTTGTCTCACTGGGCTTCACAGGGTAACATCCTCTGTCCTTAGACCCTCAGCAAGGGTCAGGGAAAACTATCGGGGAAAAACCCATTTTAACAGGAAAAAAAAGAGGTAGAAACCTGAGGGAGAGTCACAGGTGAGGGATCCACTCCCAGGACGGACAGACGTGCAATGGATGTTACATAGAATGTGCAATAACAAATCACACATTATAAATGGAAGTGTAAATGTAAATGTTTAAGTCCATCTTGATCTCTGGGTCCATCACGTGTGTCTCTCAAGGTTTCACAGGTTCACCAGGACCTTCAGGTTTTCGTGGCATCACAGGACCTGATGGAGTTAAAGGAGACAAAGGACAGACCGGACTCCCTGGAATACCTGGGCGACAAGGTACCACACCTCTGGCATCATCAAGTTCAACAAGAATGAAAGGTTTCAGTGGTCCTCCTGGAAGTTTGGGGTCTAGCTGTTTTTGAAGTTCCAGTTGTGGTCTGCGAGGTCCTGTTTCTTCACGGAATGACACTTCCTGTCGTCATGTTTGGTTTTAATAAGAAACGATCAAACCTTCACAACATGACCTACATGTATGTTGGGGTCAGCCAATCAGGAGACAGTGCGCTCTCAAGGAGGGGGCGGGGCAGTTTGAGAAGTGGAAGTGAAGTGAGGGATCCATAGAGGATTTGTATCATCATCCCTCTGGTAGACCTCTGTCCACTGAACCTGATCTAGAGACGCTGGACTGTTTCTAATCCACTTTGTGAATTTAAGATGATGCTGTATCTCCCCTGCAGGACCCCCGGGCTTGGTTGGAGATACTGGAGAAGAAGGACCTGAGGGTTTCAGTTATGGTGGAGATCCTGGTAAAGTTCTTCTTCTTCATGTGGTCTCTTTGAATTCAGATCCAAACAACTCACCTGTTGTTTCTGACACGTTCCTCAGTCCTTCAGCTTTTATATCCATGCTCCAGGCTCTCCTGGGATCCCAGGGTTTCCAGGACTCAGGGGCCCTGCAGGGGACTCTGAGGTTGGGCCTTCAGGACCAATTGGCTTCCCAGGACCGCTTGGCTTTCAGGGGCCTAAGGGAGTCCCTGGTCCCCCTGGCAATGACGGAGTACAAGGTGAATCAATGACTCTGACTTTATGAATCCAGATTTTAGAGGTTTCTCCACTGCCTCGTTCACACTGAACCTTTTTCACCTGGGTCACATGACCATACAGGCTCACCTGTGTTTTCATGAGTCCCGCCTCCAATCAGTATTTGACTGATTCTATTTTGTTATATTTCTTGTGTGTTCAGGAGCCCTGGGTCTGCCCGGGACCCCTGGACTACAGGGCCAAAGAGGACAGGATGGAACCCCTGGAGCGGTTGGTCCCCCAGGCGCCACACCTGTCTGTGACAAAGGAAAATCTGGTGCCAAGGGTTTGTTTGGCTCTCAGGGGCCCATTGGACCACCAGGTGAGTCTTTACATCTCTCATGACAGATTGTAAGGTTCAAAACTAAAACTTGAAGACTCCGTTCATGTGACCTTGTTTCACTGCAGGTTTCCAGGGGGAGAAAGGTGAGATTGGGGAAGAGGGCTCTCCAGGTTTTGGTCCTCAAGGCCCTGTAGGCAAACCAGGCTCTCCAGGTTTCCCAGGATTTCCTGGGCCTCAGGGCTCCAACGGCCCTAATGGAGACCCAGGACTGCCGGGCCCCATCGGTCAGAAAGGTTAGTTCACGTGTCCTGCCCCCCACACACCTGTGACCTCAGATCTATTTATAGAACCGTTACGTTTCTAAATTATTCACTATATGTTGTAGGTTTACTGGGGCCCCGAGGAAAGTATGGAGGTCCAGGGGCCCCTGGACGGACTGGGGCCCCTGGTGCCCCAGGGAGCAAAGGAGAACGAGGCTTCTGTGGAAAAGATGGAGCTCAAGGCTATGAGGGGCCAAAGGGAGGGAAAGGTAAACTAGGCTCATGTTTGTTTCCAGTTGTTCTCACTTATGACTCTTGACGTTTGATGCAAAGTCCCTCATGCGCCCCCTGCAGGCTGTAAAGGTGTTGCGGGTCCTCCAGGAGAGACTGAATATGTCCTTATCAAAGGACAGAGAGGAGAACCAGGACCCACCGGAACCAGCGGCTTTTCAGGACCTCGAGGTCAGAGTTCATTTTTTGAAACCAGGAAAATAAAAACTTCATCACAGATTCGAAACAGCTCATTCTAACGAGTGGGCGTCGGCTCTACATTAAGAAATGTCAAAATCTTTGAAGAACATATGAAGACATATTAGTATTGAAGGAGGCCTTCAGAATCTTGCGCAGCTCTTATGTACCTGTGATGTTCACCTGATCCGAACCTGTTCACACATTTTCTTTGCAGGGATTAAAGGTGTCCAGGGTCCAACCGGTAAAACTGGGTACCCAGGACTCAATGGACCCCCAGGTATCCTTGGATCCCGAGGAACACCAGGACACTGTGGCAGGCCAGGACCACCAGGACCACCCGGACGTCAAGGACCTCCAGGACTCATCGGCTTCCCAGGCAAGACTGGAGATCTGGTAAGATAACAAGGAATCATGTGACCTGGGTTTGAATACTGACGAGGCACAATCACTGCACAGAACACCCACCAACACTCGGTGTAGGCTAACGGCTAACCAAGACACAAGCATCAGTACGAGGCTTCAGTGGATCAAGTTATCTTCAGATCAAGCTGGGACCCTGCTGCAGGTTCACTGGTCACTACACTGATACCCTGCATGGCCTGATGTGCACTGGTAAAATACCCCCAGTCCCAGATCACTGGATTTAGGGTTTGAACATGGGACCTAACCCATGACTTACCTAGTTACACCACTAGAGGGCAGAATTAGACCAAATAACAGATCCACAGTAACACATGTAATGATGAGGCATCACACCTGTAAAGCATGACAGTTACATGTTTGTAAATGGTTGTGTTGTGTTTGCAGGGTGATCTGGGATGTACGGGGAGGACTGGAGAGCCTGGTCACTCTGGATGTACTGGACAGAAAGGTCAAAGACTGAAGCCGCTGGTTGTCAGTCAGTGGTGTCTCGCGGTGCAGGTGTTTGACTTACGTGTGGTTTTGTGTCCCAGGTGATAAAGGAGATTCTCTTGGTCGCCCTGGTCCCCCCGGAGAGAGGGGTGCTTCTGGAGACCTCGGGCCATCAGGTACAGGCCAGGTTCTGGTTCTGTAGAGAGACGATGAGAGACAGACTTTTAGTTCCAGGTTTTATGATGAGAACAGACCATCAATGTTCTCATCAATCACCACGTTCAATTCTGTCTGAATCCATAATTGTTGCCTTTCAGGTCCTCCCGGACCTCAAGGAGATCCTGGAGGACCCGGTCTCATTGGGACCCCTGGACAGAATGGATGTAAAGGAGATCCAGGCCACCGTGGAGAGCAGGGCCAAACAGGTAAACAGACTCAAAGAGTTTGTTTATAATTTTCACTTTAGTTAATGAAAGGTTAGAACTTGGGTTCCCTCAGGTTGATGAGAAACCTCTGTTCGTACTCGCGTTGAAGGTTTTGTTTCAGATTGAAGGATAGAATAAAAACATTATGCACTGAACCAGGTGATGTTTGGATCAGGTTCAGGATTTAAAACCAAATCTCAGAATCCACAACGACACACAGATAGTCCAAAAAGGTCCATCCTCAGAAGGTGGTCCACCAATAACACGTCTGTCTTCTTTATGTCAGGTGTGATCGGTCCCACTGGTCCCAGAGGCCGTCCGGGGGGTCCGGGTCTTCCTGGCAATGCAGGATCTGATGGGCCCCCAGGACCCCAGGGGTGCTCAGGACTCCAAGGTCAGAACCCAAACCCATGTGGTCATGTCAAGATACTTTATCTTAAATAAAGAAGGATTTCAGGTCCGTGGTCACTCTTCGGGGACGAGACCATGACTCAGCAGGTTTATGAATGAATGAATGAATGCGTGGGTCAGAAACTCTTTTGAGTTGTTGTTTGTGTTCATGTTGACAAATTGTGGGTTTGATTTCCATCAGGTCCTCCTGGACCACTGGGACTTCATGGACTTGATGGACTGAAAGGAGTGAAGGGGGACATGGGGACCAGAGGTGAGTCTCATGTCAAACAGCAGGTGGGTTCTGTTGAGTCGGGTCTGTGGACAGGTGAGAGTCAGTCTCAGACCACAGGTGTATGATGTGGTAACATCAGAGCTGCTGGTCTGATCCACATTAGGATTCTGTCTCTGAACCCGTTTCTCTCTGCAGGTCTGGCTCTGCCGGGCCCTTCGGGTCTCAAAGGTCTTCCAGGGGATAAGGGCCCTCCAGGTCCTCCAGGTCCCCGTGGTTCATCGCAACATGGACAACCAGGAGCAAGGGGCCCCCCCGGACCCAAGGGTGTGTAGCTGCCTGACTCCCCCTGGTGGTCAAACTGAAGCACAGTTTTAACTTGAGATCTCAAATTGTCTGTATTTGTCCTTTATGTGCTGATGCAGGACCTCCAGGCAGCTATGGAGCTCCAGGTAAACCTGGACCAAGTTGTAAAGAACCAGTCCCAGGTCCTGGAGGAGACTCAGGATCTCCTGGAGCAGATGGAGCGCCAGGTGAGTCTTTCATATTCAGACTGGATATTATCCAGTGCTCCTTGCTGACATGTCCTCTGTGAACTAAGGGTCAGTAAACTGGCCCTGCCCACAAACTCCTGATTCTATAAAACACGTGATACCTTTAATCTAATGACATGTAAATATTAACACACATGACATGAAACTAATGTGCTAAGCTAGAACATGTTAATGCTAACACCACTATGCTAATGAGTAAGCATGCTACTGCAGCGTCATTCTACAGACATCAAGTTCAGCAGCAAAGAAAAGGTTTCATGGGACATAAACGAGAACAAAAACCTATGTAAAGTCAGGGTGACAGGCAGTGTTTCCACAGCACAGGTGGACTTCCAACTTCTTGTCCCCTGACTGGTCAAAATGGTTTTTAAAGGCTCACCTATGGTCCTTTGAAATGAGATTCTATAGCTGTGAAGGCCTGTAGGGGGCAGCACTCTGGATGGATCCTGTGTGGCTATGTGTGACCTGGGTTGGTCCGTCAGGTTGTTCTGGGAATGTTGGGGATTCTGGTCCAAATCCCCCGGTGCCTGGGGATGAAGGAAACAATGGAGACACTGGGTACCGGGGGCCAGTGGGCCCGAAGGGGATTCAAGGAACCAGTGGTCTGCCCGGCTTCCTTGGAGAACGTGGAGTTAAAGGTCAGAATCTGAATATGTATATCAACTGTCATTTTAACGGGATGTTCCAGTCCCAATTCAGTATAAATCCACTGATAACACTTCCTGTAGAGGTGGACCAGAACCTGCCCTTCATTGTGTGTGTGTGTGTGTGTGTGTGTGTGTGTGTGTGTGTGTGTGTATGAGAGATCAGGTATGAAGGGTTCACAAGGTCTGATGGGACTACCAGGAAGTCGGGGACCTAGAGGTTGTGCTGGTTCTGGAGGGACACCTGGACCAAAAGGACTTGAGGGGTTAGTTGGTCCAAAAGGAGAAAAGGGAGTTGTCTCCCCCTGTCCCTACTACACCCCCGCCCAACAAGGCCCCCCAGGTGCTCCTGGACCCCCTGGTAACCCTGGAGAGACCGGCTTCACTGGAGATTTTGGACCCAGTGGACCCAAAGGTTGGAGACAGGAAGTGGATTACCACGTCCCAGACACATACATACACACACACACACTCACACACACTAACAAACAAACACACACAAAACTGATCTTGAAGATGTGGTCCTAACACACCAGCACAGACTCACCTCTGCTCAGCAGGCCTCAGTCTGTCTGTGGAGAGCAGCAGAAGCACACAGGAAGTGACATCACAAAAGTAACACAGGAAGTGACATCACAGAAGTAACACTGGAAGAGTTAAGAAAATAAAAGCCCCCAAAACAAATGAAGATGAAAACAAACATAAACAGAGGAAAACTTGATGAGACTTTCAATCAAATATAATATTCTACAACCTGGTTTTTATTTGTTCGCGGGCTCCACAGGTCCACCAGGAGATTCAGGGGCCCAGGGCCCAATAGGTTTTGTGGGGCTTCCAGGTCCAGTTGGAAACCCAGGAGAGGGAGGCCTGCAGGGGGAGAACGGAGACCTTGGAGCCACAGGTAAGATCTGCACTTGAACCTGTTCATGTAGACTTACATTCTCCACATGAATCTGCCTTTTATTTTGAAGGGAACTGAAGCTCTTCCTGTTGTAATAATTCCTTTGAAACTGATATTAGCATGGCCACTAGGTGGTGTTTGGATTTAACTTTATCACAGAGTGAATCTGTTTGCAACCTCCCCATGTGGTTTTTGTGTGACAGGTGATCCTGGTCCGGTCGGGGACCGTGGTCCCCCTGGACAATCCAGAACCCTGAACTCGGGTTTCCTTTTGGTGGTTCACAGCCAATCCAACCAGATCCCCTCCTGTCCCCTCAACATGAGGATCCTGTGGACCGGATACAGTCTGCTGTACCTGGAGGGCCAGGAGAAGGCTCACACCCAGGACCTGGGTACACACACGCGCACACACACACACACACACACACACACACACACAGTGGCAGATCTTTGATGGTCATGTTGATATGTATGTGACTCACGTGTGGATCATGTGTGCAGGTCGGGCGGGGTCATGTATGCGGGTCTTCTCCACCATGCCCTTCTCCACCTGTAACATGGGCGCCTGCTCGTACGCCAGTCGAAATGACAAATCCTATTGGCTGTCGACGACGGCGGCGCTGACCAGCGTACCTGTGAGTGGGCCGTCCATCGAAGAGCACATCAGCCGCTGTTCGGTGTGCGAAGCCCCCTCCTCACCTGTCGCACTGCACAGCCAGACGTCCCAGCAGCCCGCCTGCCCCCCCCTGTGGACCAGTCTGTGGAGCGGATACTCATTTCTAATGGTTGGTTCTGCAGCAGTTCTACCAAATGGACCACTCCCAGTGGTTCCATGGCTAAGGGAAGCTAATGCTAAAGATGCTGTTGATGCAATTCCGCTCACATGTTTGTAGAAAATGAACCCAGTTAATGTTGCTAACATTGCTAATGATACTAAAGCTAATATTGTCATGACCAACCCTAGTTATCGCTATGCAAATACTAAGGCTGCTATCCACGCTGCAGCTAGCAGACACACAATGCTACAATGATTACAGCAGCTAGTTGTGCTCCTGCTAATCTTAGTGTTGTTACACCTCAAAGTGCCACGGCTATGCTAATGCTACTGCTGCAAATGCTAATACTGCAGCTAACAAAGAATATTGAACTTAGCATACAGCTAATGTTGCTAGCGCAAATACCACTGCTCGAATCATAGCTACACATCAAACTGCTACAACTATGCTAATGCTAACATGGCTTCTGGCCTTCTCCCTCCTGAAAAGGATGATAATAATGATGATGTCACTTCCTGTGTGTGGTAGCATACAGGTGCAGGTGATGAGGGCGGCGGCCAGTCTCTGACATCATCAGGTAGCTGTCTCCCAGACTTCAGGGCCCAACCCTTTGTGGAGTGTCAGGGGCCCAGAGGGACCTGCCACTACTTCGCTAACATCTACAGCTTCTGGTTGACCAGAGTGGACACCAGCACCTCCACCTCCAACAGCTCCTCCACCACACTGACCAACAGGTGGCAGCAGAGAGGCAACATCGGCAGGTGCAACGTCTGCATGAGGGATTGAGGAGGAGGAGGAGGAGGAGGAGGAGGAGGAGGAGGAGGAGGAGATGGGCCCCGTCGTCCTGCAGGGGGCAGCATGGAGCTTCACTGAGAGGACACACACCAGGAGACATGATCCAATTGTCTTAGTGAGGAGACAAAGACAACACTGCCAATCGAACTGATCAACCAACCTGTCTGCCTGCCTGTCTGTCTGTCTGTCTGTCTGTCCATCTGTCTGTCTGTCCATCTGTCTGTCTGCCTGCCTATCTGCCCGTCTGTCCATCTGTCTGCCTGTCTGCCTGCCTGCCTGTCTGCCTGCCTGTCCATCGGTCTGTCTGTCTGCCTGTCTGTCTGCCTGTCTGTCCATCGGTCTGTCAGCAATGACGCCACATGTCAGCTTTAGTTTTCAGCGCAGAGACGTGAGGTTTGATGTCGTCAATAAATCAATCAATAATCAGATCATCTGAAAACAGCTGATTCATGTTTAACTCTGCATCATCCACCAGGGGGCAACTGACAGGACCATTCGTCTCAACGATCCGTTGCCCCTGACAACAACTCATGTCTTCCGTCTAAAGGCACAGTCTGTGATGTCACTTCCTGTCACAACTGATTTGTAGGTGCATCGCAGCGACGCACTCTCATCATCAAAGTATGATGATGTTGATGCACGTTAACTTTAGGCCCCGCCTCTAGTTCCACCTGCTGGCCAGTGCACAACTTTCTGATTGGGCGGATGGGAGGCGGCGGCTGCATGTGATTGGTTGGTGTTGTGATGATGTCATGTGAGAAGCTGTGAAATTCGATCTTGAAACAACGAGAATTTTAATACGGAACTTTATGACGATCGTCTGAACAGGAGAAGCTGCACAGAACCAAGACCAGGACCAGGACCTGGACCTGGACCTGATGGTGTGATTTTGTATCTTCCATGTTTTTATTCATGTTTATAATAAAGTTCATTTGAATATTAGTCTGGTTTGTTGAAACAAAGTTTGAATGTTTGAATATTTATAAACTAAACAAAAACAATTTTGTTAGTCAGATCTTGGTTTAGTCCCGGTCCAGATTCTGTGTCGTGGTCCAGGTCCTGGTTTGGGTTCAGTCTCTGTAAATATGTTTGAACTCAGCCGTTTTATATTTTTACTGTAAATGACATCAGAGTTATTTATTTAGCCTGAAATGAATGTTGGTGCTATTTGATGTTTCATTTGTTTGTTTTTATATTATTTGTTTGGAATACCATGACACAGTTAAGCCCTGCCCCTCTCCATTCCTCGCCAAAATAAGACAACAACAAAGTTTAACATGTATCTTTGAGTTGGGTTCAGCTGTAAATCCAGGTCAATTCAAAAAGTCAATGAGGGGGCGGGGCCTGAGAAGTGAGTGGGAGGTGAGGGGCGGGGCCACTGTGTCACTTTTGACTGTATTTAAATCTGACGATGATATTTTTAGTCTGTAGGAGGAAACTTCTCACTAACACTTGTGAAACATTTTACTCTGAATGGACAAATCCAATAAATGGCATCAAACCTTCTCAGAGTCTTTGATGATCAAAGGAATTTTGACAAGCACCATGGATGAACAGCAGGGGGCAGCACCGACAACCAGCTCACGAGTGTCTGACAAACTATATCACACTGAGTTAAATCAAATTTCAGGGATGATTTTTATTTTGTGTGTGTGTGTGTGTGTGTGTGTGTGTGTGTGTGTGTGTGTGTGTGTGTGTGCACGCGCGCAAAGAAAAAATTAAAATAAAAATGAAATGTGTTTGTGTGGTCATTACAACTTAAGGCCAGCAGAGGGCGCCCTGGCTCCACAATGGATATTGATCAGGAGAAGAAGTAATCTTTGTTTACATCAGAAGCTCATGACATCATCATCATCATTAAAACCACAATCAGCTGATACAGACTCGTACCTTTGATTCAAAACTCAACTCCAGCCCAGCACTTCCTCATTTCCACCACAAGTCCTGTGAAACCTGAGCCGGAACCGGTTCCACTCAGTCCAACTGGGTCCAGAGATTTGGTCCCTCTGATCTTAAAGTGCCCTCAGCTCAGGAACCTGCAGAACCGAGCAGGAACCAGCTGAACTCGTCTCATTAGGAAGAACCATTGACTACAACAGGAAGTGATGTCGTGTCTGAGGCCTGGTCACAGTTTTTACTGCCTGAACTTTGACCTTTAGCTGTTTCTGCAGCTTTATTTGGAATCTGCTGACGTTGTGATTTTTTGTAAAAGCAGATCTGTCACTAAACAGCTGAGTCATTGATCGTGTAAGACACAGCAGCTATGTCAGTAATTATATATATTGACATAGCTGCATGTGTGTGTGTGTGTGTGTGTGTGTATTTAATGACGTAACGTTAGCATCAGTGGCTAATTGACTGAATGTTGTTAGCCTGAGCGGCTACACGTGTAGATGTCATGTGACCAGACCGCGAGGTAAAAATGTTTAAAATCTTCTGATTTCGCTTTTAAATCAAGTCACTGGGAATCATCGTCGATTTTTCTTCTTTTGATTTTGTCCTTTAAATCATCATCATCATCATCTTCATCACTGATTGAGAAAAGCTGGGATCAGTAGAACTTGAGTCTTCGTGTCTCTGGACACTTGGTTGGGTTTCACTTCCTGTCTGGATGAAGACCGAAGACCTGGTCTCAGAGGAGGTCGTCCGGGTTCTCCTGGGCAGGTGTGCGGGCTTTGCGTGGGCGTGGCCGCATGGCGCTGAAGCAGGCGGAGGCGGTGAGGGCGATGCGGCTCAGACCCACGTTGAGGCAGTGGACCTCGGAGGTGACGGGCACCTCGGAGAAGAGGGCGCGGTCACGTGACAGCCGCGCCGCGCCGCCGCTGCCGTCGCTGCTCTCGATGTCTTTGACGATGTTGAGGATCTCCTGCCGCTCCGACTGACGGGTCACGCCCCGGATGTTCAAGATGGCCGACACGTGCTTCTTCCTAAAGACGCAGAGAGAGTTCAGTTGATCGATGAAAATAAGATGAAAATAGTGGCACTGCCCCCGGCTGGCCTGACGCAGGTACTGCGGCCGTCACATGTGGACGAGAACATGGAGGAGGACGACTTTGGGAAGACGTGGTTTTGGAAAAGCAGAGGACACAGACACGGTGTGGGTGTGTGTCCACAGCACCTCCTTCAGGTCAGAGGTCACGTGACGCTGAAATAACAAAGAATCTCCATGGAGACGGAGGTTTTACTCACCTGACGTCTGGAAATTCCCGGACCAGGATTCCGACCTCCATCTGGACGGAGGGGACGTCCTCCAGCTGGATGATCTCTGAGATGTGAGACAAGGCGCCGTCCAACCAGCTGGACGGAGACTCCTGAGGGACACGTGAGAACATCAGCCCCGAGGGACATCACACCACACCGGGCCTGACCTCGGACCCCCAAACACCCACCAGGTCTTTGAAGAGGACTTTGATCTGTCTGCCTTCGTCCCTCAGACGTCCCGCCATCCTCTTCCTCATCTTCATGGACGAGCAGATGATTCGACCTCTCATCACCGAGCGCAGGTACTCCATCACCACACGGCGGTGCACCTCGGCCACCAGCAGCTGAGGGCGAGCGAGAGAGAGAGAGTGAGGACATGTCCTCTGGTCTGCTGCTGATGTGTCCTCACACCTGTGGACAGGTACCTGGTAAGGGGGCGTGTCCATCCTGCAATAACTCTTGAAATGTTCTTTGACCAGAGCTTCGATCTGTTCGTACGCCTCCGAGTTTCCCAACCACTTCCTCTTCACCAGACGCTCGAAGAACGGCTGACACACACACACACACACACACACACACACACACACACACACACAACACACACATGATAATTATATCAAAGGTAAAATGAGAATCAAAAATGATCTTTGTGTCTGAGTGAGTGTGAGTGTGTGTGTGTGTGTGTGTTCGTGTGTGTGTGTGTGTGTGTGTGTGTGTGTGTGTGTGTGTACCCTGATGTGCAGGTACAGTCTCTCTGACAGGACTCTGACCCCCTGCTGGACGATGTGATCCAGAGCTTTGTTCGCTCGACGCAAAGAATCTTCACTGACTGACGGATCAAACTGAGCACAGCGCTGCACGAAGCCTCTGCGCACACACACACACACACACACACACACACACACACACACACACACGTTGAGTGGACAGACAGATCAGAACCCTCAGGACACAGGACTGGGCTCAGACCTGAATGGGGGACAACAGTTGACGAGTGCGATGGTTTTGGACACGTATCCGTCCTCGTTGTCTCCGAACATCCCGCTCTGCATCCCCTCATGGAACATCTCTGTCTTCCTCTGGAAACTACAACACACACACACTGAGACTACACAACCACACTGTGTGTGTGTGTGTGTGTGTGTGTGTGTGTGTGTGTGTACCTGTACAGGAAGTCAGCCAGTCCGTTGAGGCTGCACTGAGCAACTCTGGATCCTAAACTCTGATTGATGGAGGCAGAACGTTCCAGATCCACCTGCAGCCTCTGAGACAACAACAACAAAAACATATGAAGAGTTAACAGAGGCTGGTAGAGAACACACACACACACACACACACACACACACTAGCAGCTGATGGCTCTTGTGTAAATGATTGTGTGTGTGTGTGTGTGAGGAGGAAGCGTTCATGTTGACTTTGGCAGTGGTTGAAGGTCAGACTCAGAAAACAATCAGTGTGTAATGTGGTGGAATCCACCTTTATGTAACAACTGCTCTGACTGAGAAACCTTGATTTAAACAGGAAGTGTCACGGAGGGAGGGGGGTTG
>JAFBJT010112419.1:0-19875 GCA_016785325.1 Chascanopsetta lugubris
GGTTCTCCCTTGATGGTCTCTAGGGAAAGCCCTGATTATATTTGTACCAATCTATTGTCTCAGTTCAATTCAAACTTTTTTGGTTACCACAAACATACCTGCCTCTGCTTCACAATAACAGCTTTCCACAGTTACTTAAGGGGAAAATGACTACATCTTGAAAAGGGTACGTTTTGAATTCTGAGGGGAGGGGGTCAATTAATTGCTGGCCTGGTCAATTATCCAGCACAATATTTGTGATTCTGTTGGCTGTTGTATCAGCAGATGGTATCATTGGATTGAAAAGCTATGGTCATGTTCTACCCTGTTTGCTTTTCACTCACCACTTTTTTTATTTTATGTATATTTCAGCTAATGAGCTTTAATTTATCTAGCTAATTTTATTCACTCATATTTATTTTTTATTTAATGTTCAATGCTTAAGTTTGTACGGACATTTCATAAAGGCTTTTAGATCAAGTTTTGTGTTGAAGTAGGAAATATTTTAAACTTTTTTTTTTTAATCTCCTGTTTTGATTCTCAAGGACATCCCTGCTAATTAGAGGCGGGACAAGATGGGCAGGCGGGGGGTCCGACTTGAGATTCATGGAACCAATGGCTCCATGAAAACCTCAGGGAGCTGGAGATAGACAACCTGTTTGAGGAGTATTCTGAGCTGGACCATACTGTTACACCAGCTGGGTGGCGGTGAACTTAAAACAGGACAGGTTCCATGAAGCTGCCGTACCAAAAGGAAAAGACTTCTTGTGTCAATGTTGCAACACTCAACTTTTTAAACAAAATTTGGGTGGCAAGCTCAAATTTAACCTGCGACGAGCAATAAAAATTCAACGTATAGTTTGAAATCCTGGTCATGTATTATACAAATATCACACAAGCAAGAGAGGCTGTTCTAACCATATAATCATATCATTATATCATGTGACAAGTGTTGCATGAAAGTATTTTTAGTTCCATGCTCTAAGTGGTGAATGTTTAACATCTTTGTAGCAAACAGTTGTCCTGAAGAAGATTTGTCAACTAATCTGTCAACGACCTCAGTGGTCTACATTAGTATGGATAGGGGCCATCTGGTGAACAAATAGCCCAACCGTTGTCACTAAAATGGGTGCAAAGATTGATCGATTGATAGATAATGCTCGATGCATTATACAGCATCTACTGTATAATGAATCAAGTCTGACATGAAAAAGCTCTGGTTAGGACAAACAAGAATCAGGGATGAAAAACAATCCCAGAGCTCAGTGGTGACGATAACCTGGCCTCATGATGTTTTCCACGCCCCAATCGTGAGTAATACAGATTTGAGTCTCACCTCCAGATTGGTCGGTCTCGGCGTCACACGTCCCATGAGCTCCATTCCCCAGTCCTGTTCCATTTACCCGCTTTACTTCACATGCATCGTCTACTGAGTTTTCTTCAGTTACGGCCAGAACCGTTGTGTCTGTGGACGTCTCCACAAGTGACTGAGGCTGTACGGCTTCTCCAACGGACAAGTCTGTGATTTGGATTACATCCATTTGGTTGTCAAACATGCTGTTTTGGAGGTCCTCGCTGCTGATGCCGTCCTCGGAGTGGCACGTGCTGCATGCGGAATCCTCGGCCAGCACAGCTACTTCTACGCCTTTCAGTTGCGTGTTAAGCAGAGGCACACTCTCTGATGCTTCCTCTGATGATGTTGGCCAATGGCCTGACTGAATGTTTGTGGGACAAACCTGGTGACCGACTTCCTCGGGCTCCCACACCGGAGCCGAGGAACATCCGTTCGTTATACTTTGCTTTTCTTTCTCTGTTGCCTCTTGAGACTCACTACTGACATTAGATGCGCTTGTCTGTAGATGGTGGTGCAGCTGGGCCATTGTGATTGGCTCCTGTTGAGAGTGATGTCTGCTGCTAGCTTGCGATGTGCTGCTAATGCAGCTGGGCTGACCGTTGTCTCTGATCTGGCACCCGGCGTCACCGAGAACCTCCTGTGTGGCTGCCGAGATGACGCCATATATGAGTCCAGCGGCCAAATGCTCCAGGTCCTGCTCCTCTCCACTGCTTCGGTGTATTTGAATGTCCCCTGGGCTCGCTGATGAAGTGATGTGGTCTTGGGCACTCGTCAGGGCAATGGGGTCTCGGTCCGTGTCACTAGGTGTGCTCGTCAGAATGTACTGGTGGATATCCTGCGTCGACGGGGGTGTCTCTCGGGAGTCGGCCTCTGATGGAATGGCTCTCGGCACTTTGGCTGGCGTGACCGCACGACCAACAACCTCATCTTGAGTATTGATAGTGCTGTGGTACTTTGCAACTTCTCCCTCTGGCTCGGGTCTCTCTGCATCAGATAGGTAGGAGGATGTAGTGGGGCAGCTGGACACTTCATTAGACCTGCAGCTCAAGACCACCTCCTCTACCAAAGACTCTGCAGCAGAGGCCAGATCTTTGAGCTGCTGTTTTTCCACCTCTGTCACTGAAACCAGCGATGGGCTTTTCTCCGGATCTTTTGAGCCTTCCAGTGACTCCAGCTCTCTGCCGAGAGGTGGGTGCGTTAAGACACAGACATTATGCACTTCCTCTCCCTTTATTCTACCAAGAAGAGGGGAAGCTTCATCAGAACTTTGTTCTGGTGAAGGTGCTGCTTTGCTGTCATGTGCAAGAAGTTGGGAAATGTTTTCTGGAGCGTTTCTCCTGTTAGCGACTATTGAAGGTCTTTGGGTGGAGCATTCCGTCTCGTTTGTGGATACAGTGCCTTTCTCCACCAGACCATTGGTACCCTCTGCCGGAGATGTTCGAAGGCCTGTGTCATTCGGCCCCCCGTCTGGGCTGCCAGGACTGATGGGCCGCTCTTTCTTCCGTGAGATGTACCACCACCAGCCGATAAGTGCGAGTACTCCAGGAAGTGTGTATGGTACGACAGAGCGAAACCTCAGCGGCATTTCCTCAGGACACAAGCAGCTAGACCTGAAAGATGCAAAGATAGAACGATTCATATTAGTCCACTATATATAATTCAAAGTATATCAAAGCAAACATTGCCAAGTTCTAAGAATTTAACTTCAAGTTACCCTATAGTCATTCAATGAAAAATGCCCCAGGCAATATAATGAATCACCATGTCATTAAAAGAAAGACTTAACATCTATTTGTATCTCAATAAATGAGCAGAAATCCTTTAGAAAGAAATACCTCATCCTAGTCCTAAAAAATGGTAGAAAATTTGGGAGGCATCAAGTCTAAATGTGTTCAACATTTTGAACATTCCCTCTCTGGGACAGACAGAATGAGAAATTTGGACTTTTGACCTCTACCACAGCTGGCACTGACACCTGCTCCATAAACTACTTCCCCCCTGTGGGGCGAGAGGAAGAGATCAGTTTACAACACTGTCATTACTGATCGACCTAAAAACAGCTCCTTTGCAATAAATAAAATGAATGCTTTCATAACTGCTCTTTAACAGAAATGTCTTCATTTGACATGGGGTGAGAAAACTGATAAAAACACATTGAGCCCAAGGACAGAAGACACTAAGACATGTCCACATTGAAACATGATTCAACAGTTGTGTATTCCAGGCTGAGATGGCCACTGATTCTAATGATTATTATTATTCAAAGTAATTTTGGCCAAAGCCATACTATAATATTTAAGCATGTGTGTGTAAGTGCACGTGTGTGCACACATATCTACCTACACCATGTGTGTACACACATCAATGTACACAAACAAAATTAATGAACACATGCACAACATTCAGTCACATCTACCCATGTGCTGTTGTAGCCGGTGTGTGTACGTGCCTTTGAAATGGTGGCCCACACTAAATTCACCTTGGACAAGGTTACAACTCAAGTTGGGAGCAGTCAAACAAACCCAGGGCACTCCTCTCCTTCAAGCTGGTGTTCCCTGCGACCCCTCAGTCTGGATTCAGACTTGTGACCTTGGCTAGTGGGACAGAGGAGTGGTCAGGCTGCGTTTAACACTCCTCCACTCCTCCACACCTCGGCAGCTCGTGCAGTGTTCATGCTAAAACCATAATGACAAGTCTCACGCTCCACCTGGGTCTTTCTATCCATCTCAGACACTCTCCCCCAAATTCACTCTGCACATTCTCGTCCCTGACAAGGCAACATGACCAGCGAGTTCACGTCACCAGCGAAAGGTCAACCGGTAATAACACACGACACCGCAAACCGAAGATACTCCACCGTGGTGACACTCGGTGCTTGCTCATGGAGGCGCACGCTTTTCGGCACAAACCACATCAACGATATTAACATTTGAGCGGGAATCGCCTGCGGGTCAAATTGCGGCTAGGTTCCAAAGCACGTCGCCAGTCCCCGTTATCAATAAGCTGACGGCGGTAGCATACAACAGTGTTCACGCCGCGTTCCAGTTTAGCGCTGGTGTTAGCTACAAGCTAATCCTGCTGCTTAGCCAAAGAGCGGAAAAGGCGAAAGCAATCTACCGCCACAACCACGGTGAAGAATTACAAACTTAGCTGTGTGAGTTGTCAGTCATTGCCGTGGGAGCCACTTCCAACAATAAGTTGCCAAATGTCAAACACGCTACGTGCTCATGGCTGCGGATATCACGTCCCACTGGCGTCGTCCCGTGCCGCCGGGCTCCATAACATCTATTACCAAACCCACAACAACATGGACCGGCTAATGGAGCTAGCAAGCCGGTTGACACCACAACGGAGAACGACACGATAAATGTTTGCAATTCAATGTCTGAGCGTGGAGTGGGACATAAAACACACATACGTCCACTACCGTCACTATATTTACATTTGCTTTTCTCCCACCGTGACGTATGCCGTGTGTCTTAGCTAGCTAAAAGAAACGAGGCTGCCTGGTGGAAAGTTGACAGGCAACAATGTAACTGAGGAGAAATGTGGGTTAACGTGTGCTGTTGGGTGACGAACGTTACAGCCGAATTCATCAAGGAAGGCACAGAGTCCACGGCAAAACACGAGACAGTCGCTGATACGTGTAGCATTCGGACCCGAGCGCGATTACGGCTGTAATGACACATTCGCAAGGGCTCGAGTCCGAAGAGGTGGCGGTGACCTGACGCTAGCGTTACACGACACCAGCGGGACTAAAGCACGGCAGGTTGGGAGGCCGCAGTACAGGATACGAAGTATCAATCAAGTTTAAAGGACAGCACATACTGGGAATAACCTCCAGAAAGACAGCACACCTGCATTCAAACCTCAAGGCTGCTAAGAGCGTGTGTGCCCCCCCACACACACTGCACTATGTTTGGCCCGGTGGTCCTGGCCGCTGGCTGGTTACAGCCTCGTGTTTGACACCATGACTTCAGGAGTTCCATTCACCAAACCAAGAGCAGCGTTGCTTCGCCACATGCGGACATTGTGTAGCGCAACAACGCAGTTTTACACGCACCCTTACGCCGCACCGGGCGCACGTGTCACGCCGACAGCAGGTTACGTTACGAGGCAAATTCCGCTTCTGTGCGGCTCCTGCCTGGGCCTCAGACCTCATCCAAGTTAGCTTGCTAGCCGGCCCCGGGGTACATGTTAGCCGGGTTCACGTTCACCCCGCTGACAACCTATACGTGCAACCGCACTATTCCAGACTCATGATCCAGGTGATAGTCGGTACCAACGGGGGAGAGGGAATTAGGCTAATTTCAGTTACACAACAGTGACAGAGACTTAGCCCGAGTGCACTGGTAGAAACTTGGGGGGGGGGGGGGGGGGGGGGGGGGGGTGCAGGCTAGTTGTTCAATGACATGGAATTACTCCGTTCGTCCGACGACACTGTTCGCCACACACATGTCGCACAACAGGGCAGACACAGCTGTAAATGTGTTCACAACGCACGTCCCTTACACTTGTGTGTGTAATTGGTCAAAGTCACACAGTGTGAACACAACGCCAGTGGCTCCCGACTAGCATGCTCCTCCACCTTAGCGGCTCAATGATCCTCTGCTCTCCGGTGTTTTCGTTTACTTACAATAGTTTACGTTCCTCTGCGCCGCCACGATGAGAGCCCTGCGAACAAGGAGCCCCGTCTCTACAGTGTCCTCTAGGAAAGTCAATCTCTCCTCCCCACGTGTTGACCGACTACTAGCATCATACTAAAAAAAACACACAGACTAAACAGCTGGTGAAGTCTCGCGATACTCAGCAGCTTGACCCTGCCTTGGGTCTCGCGTGAAGTGAGACTGCAGTCGAGGGGAGAGAGCGGTTTTTCTACGACTTCACAACTTCGCACGTCGGCGTCATGTCTGAATCTCTGCTCCTCTGCACAGGTTGCTCCAAATACACGTGAAGAGCAACCATTCACCTGCGCCGTTCAACCTGAAAACCACCACCAGTGACAGGTAATCGTAACTGATGCATCCGCGTTGTTAGCTTACATTGAAATAGCAAGTATCACATCATTTTGGGGGGAAAACGCAGATATTCGATAAGTGAGAGGGGAGGGGCAGAAAGTAAAGTAATAATAATAGGAATGAATAAGAGAAGAAAAAAAAGATAAATAGTGGAAAGTAAGGAGAGGGAGCAGTGGTCAGACATGATGTTTGCATGATAAACCAGAGGAGCGGTGTGTATTTGAGTGTATGTGCGCTGAGGTTCATTGTCTGTAGGCCTCAACATGAGAAGGAGGCCATATGATGTTATTGTACTTAAAACTCCAAAGGTGTTTTATTCATTCCGGGCCTCTGTGAACAAACAGGTGCAGTGTGCTGGCCACAGAGTTAACCTTACAATGGTATCCATACATTGGGGTCAACTACTGGGTCAGATGATCATCATTTAAAGGTCCACATATGTACATGGAATAACTTCTTATCGTACCCGTTATAATATAGGTGAAAAAAGTAAAAGAATGAGAGCTGGTGCAAAAACAAAAGTTTATTAGTATTAACAGTGGTACAAGTTTACATTTGCAAAGGAGAACCAGCTAGTTTTGATTGGGCTGATATGTGCTGGTGAGAAAGGAGTGAAAGGTACTGGATACCAGAGGTCGGGGGCATCTTGATTTGCTGCATTTTTAAAGAAACATGTTCCATGTGTTTTCTTGTTTTCTGGTCAAATGTGAGATGGTTCTGGAAAATACCTTCTCATGAAGGAGCTGGATTCTCAGAGGAAGCGCTTATCGTAGTCCACTGAGGTCGTCAAGAGCTACAATGATAAGGCACCGAGGTTAGATCCGATTTGTCCTGAGATGTTATAGTTTGAACTCTGCTGGACTCTATCGGTCAACTCACCGGATTCTGCTGAATTGTCTGTGTATGCTGGTTTATACTGAAGCTGCCTTCAGACGCGTGGTAGTATCGGCACAATGTCCTGAAAATATCCTGCTATCACCCACATAAAATGTGTGCACAATATCCAATTGAGGCAATATGAGGGGAAAAGTTATAAAAAAATAATAATGAGAAAAACACTTAAAAAGATAGAATTCATTTTGAGCCCTTTTTGTGATTGCTGAAAGGAAAAAGACTTTCACCAACCATATGTTGTTGTATCTCGCCTCCTGCACGGTCCCCCACCTCCAGCCCAGGGCTGTCAAACATACACCCTGCGGGCCAGAACCGGCCGGCCACAGGGTCCAGTCTGGCCCGAGCAACAATTTTGCAAAGTGTAAAATTTGGTGTACGTGGTTTATGTTGGTTATACAGAGAAAAGACATTTTCACACATGAATCAGTTTAAATTTTGATGCAGAGTATTTCCATTAGATTCACAACTGTTCTTGTACTTTTTTGGACTAAAACATTGGGAACATTCGAAGTTGTTGTTGTTGGTAAAGTAAATAAAACACTGGGTTCCTATCAATTTTAGAATTAATGTTAAAGTTTAATTATTTGTTTTTAAATGACTAAACGGCATGGCACCTTCATACACATCTGACCTCAACACCTCTACACTCCTTCAAGTAGCTGAGGTTTTTTGCACTTTGGCAACTTGGCGTTTTTTAAATGTGCTATATAAATGAAGTGGATTGGATTGGATAAGTCATGCTATGATTTTACTGGTCCGGCCCACTTGAGAACAAACTGCTGCTTTCTTTATATGTGACATTGTCTAATATCTGAGATGAACAAATAAAGAGAGCAAGGCAGGGCTCTGGATAGAATCACAGTTGGTTCACAGATATATTTACGTATTTTTTCGATGTTTGATTCACATCAGGTTCTGATGCTGATACATGGAGTTTTACATGGATGTGGAGATGAATGTTCTCACTCAGTGATGAACAGAATCAAGTGGCTATGTTTATATTGAAATACTCCCAACACACACACACACACGCACGCACACACACACACACACACACACACTTGCAGTTACATTTCTTTGGTTCTATTTTCTAGTAATCTATGTTCAAGACGAACACATTCCCCATAATAATATATGTTTCAAATACCTCACGAAACTTCTGATAGCACCAAACATGAGAATCTTGTATGACAGCACTGGTTGAAGCATAGAATAATAATTCAAGTGTGTAATTCATCAATTTTGCTTAAATTTATGATATTAAAATACTAAAGATATACAGCATACTTTCATTAAAGCTGAACAATTTGATTTCAACTAGGATCTGTAAGATTCAAAATTGTATCATAGCAATTAAAACATTTTTGGAAGACAATCATGACAGAGCTTAATTTACAACTACCAACATGTTAACAGCATCTACCTGGAGCACTGATTAGATTGATACACAGGAAACACACACTTTGGGACTCCAACGACGAGCCCAAACACACTGCTCTCATCCACTGCGCAGACAGAATCAGACAGAACCGTCCCTCGATTAGGCAGGAAAGTTGAATTTCACTCTCACTCTTTCAGGCACAACACAACAACCTTGTTCACCAGTGCAACTAATGTATCCTCAGGCTGTTGGGAGGAATATAAACACTGTGTTTGCATGACCACCCTGTTGCCTCAACATTTGTGTTTTGCAGGAATAGGAAAAGTGAAGTTCGAGGCTGTGGTAGTTCTGATATGTGAGGTAAAACAGGTACAGATATGTCCTGTCAGCAGCAATGTGTAAAACTGAACTGGAATTCAAATTCCCATGTGACAGAGTTTGTGTTATTGAGCAAAGAAAAGATCAAGTCTGCAGTGACATCAGGGAGAGGCTTTTGGATCTGAAAACCTATCGCTCAGACTTAATCTTGTAGCGAAGGACAAGGTAGGTTGCCAGTCGGAAGATGATGAAGAACACACCCAGAACGATGAAATCTATGTAAAGCTTGGCGTCCTCCACGTCCAGTAACTGCAGAACCTCCTCTGGCTGTTGGAACTTACACATCTTCCCAGGACACTCCAGTTCTGAGCGGTTCATCCCATAGATGGAGAGGAGCACTCCCTCAAATCCATATCTGTGGGTGTGTGTGAGATGTATCTGTGGTAAGTCACGCATCATCTCCACGCTGTGAGTCAGAAGAGCTCGGAAAGTTAACAAATTACATAAAGGGATATGGTTGGTCGGGGAGTCTCGTTAAAAAGAGGTTTCAAATATAAGGTTGTCCTGTGGTAGGTGCCTGGCAAATTATTACAAGTGCAGTGGATACGATTTTGGTCATTTTTTGTCGCTCGTAAATTTAATCACAAAACAATTATATACATGGTACAAATGCATAATGACCTCACTGTATGACTTTCTTTTTACAATATAATTGAGCCCTTTAATGCATATTTACATCAGGACTGGGTCCTGATATCTATAACATGGATTTGGCATATCTGCTATGAAGTCATTTTAGCATTCAAAGATAGGTAGGTAATTGGTGCCAAAGGTGTGTTTCTGGCATGTCTAGTGTTTCCCCAACGGCTCATAAAAATCCTTAAAGTCAATAGTTTGTCATTTTGCGAGAGAAACAGACCAGGGAAAGATCTGCGCTTAAAAATCTGTAAGAAGAACTATGATGAAACTTGGCGAGGCGATCGCAATGGTACCACCCACAGCTGAGGAGCCCTCAGAGGTTTCTCAGCCACTGGCCTCCATGCCCTCCACTTGACTCAGAGCGTCAACTCACACAGAGCATGGAGACCATTGGTCAAGCTTGGCGACACGCCCCCTCAGGATGATTTCTGGAGAGAGGCCAAACAGGCTACTGAGAGCAGCCATAACAGTTTATCCTTTGACCTCAGCAGGTGATTTAAAGCTTAATGAGGACCTCTGAGCGCTATTGTAAATGAGTGAAAGTACTGAGTGAGTGATTGAGTGACTCCTTAATGTTACATTTTGATATAAATTGACTAAGTGACCCAAATCTCCATTTCTAATTTGCCAAAAACTCACAACAGGGGATATGTGTCTTTAATCATCAGGTGATATTTTTTTATGCATCTGAACATGTAAACAAAACATTTACTGTTTCTAATACTTGTCGTTTACAAAAGTTACTGGTGAGATGTTGTGATGTTAGTGAGACACCCACCTGACATAGGACACATAGGAGCTCCACTGCAGATACTTGGGGATCGTGTCAAAGTTGACAAAGAATCCAGAGAGAAGCAGCACCGGGATCGCCGTGACAGGTCCAACAAATGTAGCTACCTGGATGTAGAGAACACACTCGCTTTTAGCTGTGTGACGTAATCCCAGCAAACGTGAATATTTTAATGCCAACGAGCAGTACCTGAAGTGAGGTGGAAGCGGCCCCGACCAGTAGGCCTAAGGATTGGGCTACCAGGGCTGTGCAGGTGGACAGGGCTATGAAGAGTAGATAGCGGCCGGCCTCAGGAGGCTGGTCTGTCATCCAGTACACTATGCTGCAGTACATGATGGGGCATACGACCTAAAATAAACACTTGTATTAACATTTTTGCAAACTTCATTAAAGGACAGTCCACCCCAAAATATGTATTAGAACAAATAATCATCACAGAAGCACACATTATTGGATGCTGAAGTTTAACTTCAGGATTTTCTTAAAGACATTCAGACATGGATAACCCAGAACTTTTTACTTCTTAACATAGAAAAAATGGAGGTCATAGTCTTAGAGCCGAAACACCTCAAATCAGATGGCAACAGCCTAGTCTCCTGCTCTACTGTGAGGAACATTGGGGTTTTATTTGACCAGGACTTATCATTTGACCAATACATCAAACAAATATCAAGAACAGCCTTCTACATTAGAGAACTTATCAGTCCGTATCATCCAAATAAATCACTTCGCTCTCTAAATGCAGGCCTACTGGTCGTTGTCAGAATTAATAAAAATACAACATGTGGCAGAACCTTTAGCTACCAAGCTCCTCCTGTGGAACCAGCTCCCACTCTGTCAGATTCTGTCTCTACCTTTAAGGTGAGACTTAAAACTTGCCTTTTTGACAAAGACTATACTCAAAACTAGATCAGGCGAATCCTGAGTTGAATAGTCCACACTAAGCTGCTATAGGCTCAGACTGCTGGGGGGAAATTTCCCATCATGCAATTAAGAATGAGCAGATAGATTGAGCACTCTTCTTTCACCCCCTTTCTCATCACTCTGTCCTCGATTTATCATCTTTGCCATAACCCTTTATCCCGCCTACTATATTTAACCCATAAAGCCACATGCCCCACATGTTGATGCGCTCCATTGTTTTCCAGTTATTCTGCAGTTGGTGAACGGGACGAAGCCAAGACGGTGACGAGGAAACTGGCATCCCAAAGTCTTGAGCCATGACTGATCTGGCAGTGGGTCCTGGTCATGCGGACGAAACATGATGAACCCAAAGATCAAGATGGACTTAAAGGGGACCTATTGTGCCCATTTAAGGTGCTCTCTATTTGTTCTGAAGCCTCTATTATGATGATAAACGGTATTCGTAGTCTCAGCGACGCTTTGTTTTTTCTAAACGAGACCTTTTAACACTCAGGAATTCCTTTCAAGGCAGAAACGCCGGGTTTTGCCTCCCCCCCACCCTCCTGAATCATCACGATCTCCTGATTGGCTGATCGGTAGGCGATCCCAGATTGGCTGAAAATGTAGGTTAGTCCCGCCTTCTAAACAAGCAAGTTTCACACTCACAGTCTGCACTGCAAAACATAAACATTGCAAGGAGAACAAACCAAGTTCAATACGTGAACATAAGAGTACGTCTGTATATGTTGGAGCTGAATGGCCTTTGAAGCACAATTACACTGAAATGATTACAAATAGCGATATTAGACTGATTGGTTCAAAGTCCCACTGTGCTATGACATGTTAGCCTGAGCTAGCCTTGAGGCTAACGGTCCTTCACCCACCCTGTGAAGCCACGTGAGACAAACTTTGATTTGTCAATGCGGGCTGTATAAATAAAACTTCATTTGATTTGAAAAACAACACTGCCACTGAAATTATGAAGATGATTATTTATCATATCGTCCCAAGCATCTCTGTCGGATCATTTACAAATAAACATATAGTACCTTCACCAGTCACTAGAGTGCAGTGGTGAACTATGAAGAGAGATATCTTGCTGTGTGTGGTTTGTGGGCGGTCAAGCAGAATAACTCAGCCCAACCCTCACACTATCAGCTCACCTGGAATGGGATGTCAGCCATGGTCTTGGCAAGGTAGTAGGCTTTCAGACTGTACCAGTAGTTAAGATGCTCCCTCAGGAACACGGACATCTCCAGCGGAACTAGAGAATTTAATACAGAAAGAGTTACATTTATTTGTCGATGACAAAACCTTGAAGATTTTCAAAATAAATGTACAAAAAGCATTGAGTTAATTATATTATACACATATAACATAACACTCCTTTTCTGGTTCCATCTGTGCAGGCAGAGGAAAGTTAGGTTTGGGCACCTCATATGGTCAGAACATTTTTTATTTTTATTGACATGATTGAGATTTTGGACCTCTCTTGCATGCAATGTTGACCAACTGTGGCTCTGATGGCGGAGCGGGTGGCCCACCAACTAGTAGCTCAATGGCTCATCATATCCACATTGTGACCTGTTGTTGGACAAGATGCTGGACTCTGACAGCTGTGCAGCTGCAGGGTGTGAATGGTGTATGATAAACAACGTGCAGCACTCAGAGGTGCCTTATGCTTTTAAGCGACTTGAAAATGTAAAGTGAGGTAATGATATCAGACCAGAAAAGTGCTACATGAATAAAGTACATTGATGTTCAGTTGAGGGCCATGGAAAAACACAGCAAAACCTTTATCTTGTGATCAATTCCAGCATGAGATCATACTCACAAGTTAGAACTGTTGGCATGAGAGCGCCAAACATGAGGAAAAGCATGGAGAAGAAGAGGAACCCAGTGTTGTTAAAGACCTTGCTGGCATCATTCCCAATGTTCAGATATAGCAAGCCTATTAACAGACCTATGATGATGTGGGACACAAGTCTGAGATGGGTCAGAACCTGGCAACAAAAGAAGCATTTCAAAAACAATCCAGGGTGGAGGGGTTCATTTGGTTGACTTCTTTAAATTCGTTTTTTAAACCAGTACCAATCCATCAAATTAGATTTGTCACCCACCTGGTCTCGGCATATGGTTATGAAGGTTCTCTTGAAGAGAATACAGAACTGTGTTTTTGTACTTGTAGCAAAAGAGTGATTCTCTATGTGCCCAACGTTCTGTAGAAAAAAAGAATCGGGTAATCTCATAATTCTGATCGATGTCAACGATGTTAAACAACAGCTCATGAAAATGCAGCCATGGCAGGATTATACCTAAAGCTCTTTGTAAAGCAGATACTGCCTCAGAGCCCACACCACAAACTGGTGTGATAGGATCCTATGGCAATTACTGTGGCAATTATGGTTTCACACTTAAAGGTGCAGTGTACGATTTGGTGACATCTAGAGGTGAAGTTGCATTGTGTATGAGTCACCTCAAAACTCAAATGATGTTCAGTAGGTCCACTCTGGGCTACTGTAAAAAACATGGCAGCCCCCATAGAGAGGACCAACTCCTCTTGGAAATAGACACGATTGGGCTCATTTAAAGGAAAGATGTAACCACATTTTACAGACTGCACCTTTAATGTCAACTCCACTTGTTGATGATTTGTCCTTTCTTCTGGATACATGAAGCTGCAATTTACAGTCCAGTTGATAGAGAATTATCACTGTGTGGCCTCCCATCCATCCATCCATCATCCATCCATCCATCCATCCATCCATCCATCATCCATCCATCCATCATCCATCCATCCATCCCATCAGGAGAGTTCAATGCTCTCATCATGGCATTCTGCTGTTTCTGTTGCGTCTTTTGTTCATATCATCAAATGACCACAAAATAATTGGCACAGAGTGAAACACTGTGGAAAAACCAGGATGATCTCCTGCTTTCCTCAGGTGATAATCCAGCCAGGACTTCACAGTAACAGCATTCTATCTACTGTGCACCTTCGGGTACTTTGTGGAACAGACTGACAATCCATTGGTCCCACACTGCTCCTTCTTCTCCTCCAACGCACACATCCCACCTTGGACTGCCTCAAACAACACAGGGTTCAAATCTCCATACTCTCCTGATGCAACTTCAATAACTGGATCAAAGACAAAAGCAGAAGGAATCCAGACAATGAATGACTTTTCTGTTGATTCATAGCAAACGCATGGGGAAATGTCATGGGAACATACTGAAGTCTGCAGGATTGTGGTACGTGGGACAGTACAGGCCCAGACTCTTCAGATAGGGGATGAGGTAAGGGACTGTGCCTTTGTAGATACACTGTCCCTGACTGAGAATGTAAAGCTTGGCAAAACAGAAAAAAAAACAAAAACATTTCAAATAGACAAATAACACCTGGAGTTGTATGTAAATGTAACCATTATCTTATTAACTCACCTTATCGAACATCTCAAACAGTTTTGCACTGGGTTGGTGGATGGTGCAGATGATGGTCCGTCCCCCCATTGCCAGAGAGCGCATTAGTGAGACCACCTGATAGCACGATGCACTGTCTAACCCACTGAACAGAGACAGACACACGGACAGACCTTTTATGAGCACTAATATGAATCTAAACTGTCATGTTACGGGGGGCTTTGATCTCGAAGCAAGAATTCAACAGTGTTACAGAAATTTGAAATAAAATATCTACACAATAGAAAGGACAACACAATTGTCAAACTGTTGGTACAGAACCACAACATCACGAATGAACTCATCGTTTGCATCGTTGACCTTTTGGGTGTGAAATGACTTTGACCTGAATTCAAGGAAAATAATTGAACCACATTTGTAAGGGTTCCCTCAAGAAGTATCACTAATACAAAGGTCGAAACCGTGTAAAATGACCAACGCATGTTTGAGTAATTTAACTAAAATGGTGGCAGCTTCAGCAGGAGCAGCAAAACCTGCGCTTTGCAACACAGGACAATTAGTGACATCACTAATGTAGGTGGGTGTGTGTGTGTGTGTGTGTCTGCACTAGAGGATATCAATCAAACAGCGGCACTCTCCAACCTAACTATGCGGCTCCAAAGGGCACGTGATGTTGTGAAGGCTCGGTATCTCCAAAAAATTAGTCAAATCGGTGGAATTGATCTCATAATAGAGGCTAAAGAACAAATAGAGATCCCCCTTAACACTGTGTCGTCTCACCTGGTGGGCTCATCGAAGAACATGACTGGAGGATTGTTGACCAGCTCGAGGGCAATGGCGAGCCGTTTACACTGACCTCCTGACAGCGAGCGAGTGCGAGTGTGCGCACAGTCAAGAAGCCCTAAAGCAGTAAGAATCTCAGTTACCTGTCGACAGAGGAAGGGTCAACAGTCTGTCAGTTTGCTAGAGACATTCCCTTAAGTCAACATTGTCCTCATCAACACATCACGAGCCGTGAAGGGAGAACAAGAGCGCGTTTATTTTGAAGTCCTCCTCCACTCAGAGCTGCCGGTGTCACTCTCAATTTCAGACGACTGCCACTTTGACTCGATGATCTATGTCGTGTTGTCGCGGGAACGTGCTGTAGCTCAGGACGTAGAACGGGTTGTTTGCAGTCCAGGAAGTCGGCGGTTCGATCCCTGTCTCTAGTCCCTAGTCGGCTGTGCAGTGTGTAGACTTTTTGTCACTTCTAGTGCGAAACAATTACATACTTACCTTTAAAAAAAATTTTAAAAAATTAAAATACACCATAGGTTTTCCTGTATGCTGGTGAGGTGATGGATACAACATGGAACGTCACCACCGGATGTCACCGAATGGTACACACTGCACCTTTAACTGCCACACTTAATATGACACATCATCTGGGCCTTTATTAAAACCTTTTCACTTTGTTTGGCAATAGTTTGTTGATTGTCAGTCGTTTGCCCATGAATGTTCTTTGACCACATCAGATGTTGATTAATAGATTTGTCTTGGAGAGAAAAGGCTTGTTTTCTTATGCCGCATTCACCAAGATTAAAGAGGAGTGACCGATACTGACCGGCACCAAGTGTGTCCTGACAGTGTCAACAGAGAGTAGGCACTCCTCCATTTTGAACTATGAATGTGTGTGACGTCAGGAGTCATGGTGTGTTTGGCTCACCAGTGCTTTTTTCACATCTGAAGTTTCATCCAGCTTCAGATTGGCTGAAACCTACCGTAAACAGAAAAATGATGAAATACAACCAGGATCACATAGACGAGAGTGTTGTATATTGAGGTCCTTGACTTGAGCAGTTCAGGGTAATATCATGGTGATGTCAGAGGCAGCTCACCATCATGGCCTCTCTTGTAGTGAGATGTGGCAGCAGCATGTCCTCCTGCATGATGTAGCAGGACATTTTTCTGAATGTCCTCAGATCCCTGGGTTTTCCATTTACTAGGATCTGACCCTTCATCCCTGTTTCCCTGGATAAAAGGAAGCACACGGAGTTAAAGGTGCAGGTTTTTTTTTTTGGGGGGGGGGGGGGGCGTGTTTTGGTGGGGGGCGTTGTTTGGATTTGGTGACATCTAGAGGTAAAGTTGCATATCCATCCCCTCACCCTTCTGAAGACGCAGGAGAACCTACGGTCGACTTCAGCTGTCATTGAAACATGGCTGACCCCGTAGGGAGGACCCACTCCTTATGTGAACATACATGAATGTGCTCATTTAAGGGTCATGGGAAAAACATAAAACATTTAGGTGACTAATGAAAATGTCAGCTTGTCAAAAAATCTAAATGTTTTGTAATATTTTTCAGGAGTGAAATACATGACTGAAATCTTACACACTGCACCTTTAACAAAAAAAAAAATCAGGAATACATAGGCTTGTACAGAGGATTAGGATTGTTTAAATTATTATTAAAGGTGCAGTGTGTAATATTTTGGTCATTTTTGTCACTTTAAAAAAATATTACAAAACAATTTCATGAATTGATAATCACGTAAATGTTTATATTTTTCCCATTACCTCTCTACGGAGTATGTCCGCCCTGGGGTACTATAAAAACATGGCGGCCCTCACAGAGAGGACCCGTTCCTGATGTAAATATACATTAAAGAGCTCACTTTGAGGTAATGTGAATAGAATATCATTTGTAAAAATGTCAGTATATCATTTTCATCTCCAGATCAAACTGACCCAAATTGACCACAAGCCCCTTTAAGTTGCTTACTGAAAACACTCTTAGGGATCAAATTACTTAAACATTTTTTTTTTATTAGCAAAAGATGCATAATAGAGTTTTTTGCTCACACCTGTACCCAGCCAAAATGTTCATCAAGGTGGACTTCCCGGACCCCGAGGGCCCCATGATTCCAATCAGCTCCCGACTGCAGAATCTTCCAGAGAGGCCCTTCAGTAAGGCTTTGAAACCTGACAACAACAGAGAGGATTTTACATTAAACAGCAATAGAGAGGAAAATATTTCATGAATCCTCAGTGGATGAATCAGAGGAATCTAACTCACTGTCAGAGTGACAGTTCAGTCATTGATAGAACAATCTACATGTAACTTATCAAGCTTCCTCTGGCTTTGTCAAAGCAAGTTTCATCAAAACCCATCAAAATTCACATTACCTTTGCTTGGCTGCATCAATTTAAAGGTGCCGTGTGTACGATTTGGTGACCTCTACAGGTGAAGTTGCATGTTGTATCCATCACCTCAACCCCACTCTTCTGATAATGACTGTAATCAGACACTTTATACCACATACGATGGCTCATCAGGTCTTTGTGTCAAAGTCTTCATCATATAACAAACCAGGCTCACCCACTCTGCCAACACCTCACCCTGTGGGACCCTTCAGCTGGAGGCAACAGAGCAACAGGTCAGCCTCTGTGTCAACTTGACAATGAGAACACCTAACCTCCACGTGTTGAGGTGACACTCAAAAACATTCAAACTGAAGTTGACTCGCTCTCAACCTTGAACTCAAACAGCCCCTGCAGCGGAGAAGGATGATTTCAATTCCATCTCAAGTTATTGTTTACCAGCAACACACTTGTTCAGATATTTCCAAAGTAGTTGTAGTTATGTCTTTTTCTAATTTACTCCAAATACCTCCAAACATGCCACTAATAACCAAAATCAGGCCTTAGGCAAAATTAAATTAAAAACAGAATTAAAAATAGTATTTCAAAACACAATCGTAAGTATTGCAACAAAAGTGTGTTTACTCGAGACGACTACTAAAACTTTGATTACAACTGTAATTTCCAGTTTGACCAATCGTGTCCTCATGATTTTAAAGGTACAGTGTGTAAGATTTGCTATAGTGTTAAGTGGCATGTCGTATCCATCGCCTCACTTTTACTCTACCAAGTATTCAGGAAAACCAATGGTTGTCGTTAAAACATCTAAAAGATGTTTCGTAGGACCATTGAGCTCGCGTAAAAAACATGGCGGCCCCCCGAGAGAAGACCTGCACCAGATTTAAATACACATAAATTGCTCATTTAAGGGTGACGGGGGGGAAAACATTTAGTTGATTATACATTCATAAAAAGGTCAGTATGTAATTGTTTTGTAATATATTTTCTACCAATAGAAGTGGCGAGAAATATTACACACTGCACCTTTAAAAAGGAGCAGTTGTTCAACATGACCTCATGGAGGAGATTTGTCAAAACAAGTGAAGAGCCAGATGTGAGATGATGAATGTGAGATTTGTTTTGAAAATATTAAGAATTTAATAATGATGTAGATTTAGCAACACTCTTCTTCTCTTGGGTTTTGGACAATCAATGAAATCGTGTTGCTTTATCCGAGCTCTGCTGGATTCTTGGTGACGGATGACTCTGACTGATGACACAGTGGGAGAAACAGCATCATATGTTTGAATATAAATGTGTCAATACCACTTGATATCTAGTTACTCTTTGAAAGATAAGCTTAAATATCAACACTTTGTTTTTCTCTCTTTTATGTTGGAATTGCTTTGTGCTACACCGCCGTTTACTTTTAGTTTGTGGAGGCATTGATGGTGAGAGTGCAAATAATGATCAATCTGTTGATATAGCTCATTTGATGTAGAAACCAAACTGTTGTGATATTGTATGATCAGATCAAAGTCATTCACCTTTCCCTCCTTGACGTTCAATAGTCTTTGATAACATAGTATTTATTTTTTTTGGTTTTTAATTCTTGATTTGACCAGGTAGGTCACTCGAGAACCAATTCTCATTCACGATGACGACCTGGGGCCGTGGGGCGTCAGTGTCTTAATGAAAATCATTATTTGATGCTACACGAATACAAGTGAGATTTTGAAACCAAAGAATTACATGTGTCCATGCATCATTTAAGCCATGACTCATGAGTCCCTCTGCCCGATCCTTGGCACAACAATCTTTGTTGGACACGTCTGAGGCCTTGTCCACACGGAGACGAAGACCAACCATTTCTTTTTCGTAAAAAAAAAAAAATCCTGTAAACGCAACATCATATCAAGAAATATGGTCGACCACTTGAATCTACTGAAAAGGCTGTAGTTTACATGCCAGGCCTGTGGTGGCGCTGTTTTGTCTGCCC
>JAFBJT010112419.1:22040-44379 GCA_016785325.1 Chascanopsetta lugubris
CCACTGTGCTGTTGTTTTTGTGGCATTATTTAAAAAAAAAAAGTTTTGTTTCTCAGTTTTTGTGAGAAACTACACATTCCTTGCCTCCAGGCTAGTGTTGCACTTCAATATGGCTTTTCCAGCTTTAGGTGTACGGAGAATTACAATTTGCATAGTTATTATTCATCCCTCCCAGGCCTAAAGGTCAAGAATCACAAATTAATCTTCTTTAATGTTGAAATATCCTCATACATCTTATTTAGATTATCACCCTGTCATTCACCTTGCCTAAACCAATAGCAAACCACAATTGTCTTTTCAGAAGTGCGCTTTATGTCTTTAAATCTGATTTAATTATGTTTCTATACATAAATCAAATGTGTAAAGTACATCCTTTGTCACGCTGTTTCATTATTATATCATTCCTGCATGTCATATGTTTTATCTCAGCTCCTCTTGTTGTGTCATTTTTCTCTGCCCGAGCTTGAAGAAGTGTCTCAACAAGTCTTTGATGGATTGCCATGAAATTTAGTTCAGACATTATCTCCCAGCACCACTGTGCCCAAGTCCTGCCTCACACAGCTGCTTGCTTGCATGACTGTTAATCTCCACTTCGGAGGACGTTTTACATCGGTGTTACACTTCTTTGCTCAAGGACATCCTCTTCAGGGAGTTGGACCCTTTAGAAAAACGTCTCCCTGTCCACTGTACTCTGCTCAGCTCTGTTTGACTCCAACAGGAACCTTTAGACTGAGGATGTAGAGTGAAAGTAAATATTTATGTAGGTTCCACTGTGCAAGACTTTGGTGAAATTATTTCCCCTCTACAGAAATAGAGTATAAAATAATTATATCAATGTTTTTAAATTGTTGTTTTATCCTAAATTGGCTCCTCTCTCTTGAAGCCAACATGTTGCACCATCATTTATTATACAGTAGCTCAGAATAAAAACTGGTTCTCAACTTTGGGACCCACCATCACTACGTCATGACGAGCCGTGACCCAAATCGAGGAGAATGTTCAACTTTCAAGTTCATTTAAAGGTGCTGTGTGTACGTTTTGTTGACCTCTAGAGGTGGAGTTGCATGTTGTAATCATCCCCGCACGCTCATCCTTCTGAGCATGCAGGAGATGTGGTCGCTTTTGTACTTGCGTTTCAGTTAGTATATCAAAACAAACTGCTGGTTTTCTTCTTTCTGTTAAATTGCGGATGTCTATTAGCATTACAGGGCATCATCGCCACCTACTGTTAAGGAGTGTGAATAGACAGCAAATTCCACATCAAAATAAAAGCACAGGATTCTTAACTTTTGCCCCAGTCAAAGGCTCGCGACCCACTGAAAATGGGTCCACGACCCGGTTTTGGGTTGTGACCCACCAGTTGAGAATCACACCCTCATCACTGAAAGAGAAAGGGTTTATACGAAGGGAGTTCAGCTGCAGCATGCATCGTCTCCACTAAATGTCTCTCAATCCTACACAAATTCACTTTGTGGTTTCTCATTGAGGAGGATCTGCTGTTTATGAGTCTGATGGTGTAGTTTGTGCTACCATCATATCCATGTAGGGCTCTATTATTAGCACTGGGATTTAGATGTCTTGCCTCTACAAAGTCAGGTGCAGTACACAGTTGGCAGTGATGACGGTTGTATCCCAGCCAGTTTGTGACTAATCTGATTGATCCTGAAAGCTGGACGGCCTGGGACAAGTGTCGATTTACTGGCCTTGCCTCTCAATTAAAGGGAGGTTCTGAAAATTGTTTGATGTCGCTTGCGTGATCCTGGGTTATCTCAGTTTAATCTGGGTCTCCGCGCTGAGCAAATACCCCGGCTCTACAGTTATGATGCTGTATTACACACTGATTATGCGGCAACCTTCCAATGTTTTCAGCAGACTATTGCCCTCTTGAGTGTTACAACTCTGATCAGAGAATAGTGGGAGCACATTAGTCTCCGCTGTCTTGCTTTCCTCATGACCTTGGGTGATGTATTGCTTTCATTATATGCCGATGTACTTGGGATGTTCATTATGCAGTGTTTTGATATTGTGCCGCTGTCTTTCTCTGTGTCTGGCTTCCTTCCAGGTGTAAGCAGCGAGCATGTGGATGAGCTGCGTGTCTTCCTGTTGGTCTGTGGCCTCAGAAGAGTCAAGGACCCCCTCTATCTGGTGAATGTGTTTTCAGGTACTCCACTGCAATTTCTCTCAGTTAATATGTAATGAATAGTAATAATAGGCTGTATTAAGAAAATGACCAGGTCATAAAACAAAAGGACGTACAATGATATTGCATAATGATACAACTCATTAAATGTCACAGGATTACAATGAAAAAATACTATTGGAATACATTAAAAGGTATGGTGTGTAAGATTTGGTGACATCTACAGGTGAAGTTGAATGTTGTATCCATCACCTCACCCTTCCCTTTTAAGGATGCTGGAGAAACTACGGTAGCCCTGGGTTGTCATTTAAGCTCAAAAGATGCTTGGTGTGTCCAACAGGCTCTAGTAAAAACTTGGCGGCCCCCATAGGGAGGAACTCCTCCTGATGTAAATATACATTAAAGGGCTCATTTTAGGGTTATGCAAACATTGAGGTGATTATACATTCATAAAAATATTTCTATATAATTGTTTTGTAATCCTATTTCTACAGATGGAAGTGACAAGAATTGACCAAAATATTACACACTGCACCTTTAAAGCTACAATATGTAGGTTTTTGTGCCATCTAGAAATGCAGCTGCATTTTGCAAGTGAATACACCTGACCTTTCCTCTTGCTTCTAATCATGTCAGAGAAGCTATAGTAGGCTTTGTTTATTGTTAGTTTCCAACTTTAAGTTATACTGTAATGACAGAATGGTGCAACACGGTGGCTCCTGAATCCTGATGTAAATACAAAGGCTCATTCTAGACTAATGAAAACAACAATCCATAGGTTCAGGTGATTATACATGTCTAAAACATCAGTTAGAATATATTTCAACTCTGCACATCGACATGGACATACTACAGTAGTTAAACATTGGTCTGCTCACTGGACCTTTAAAAGATGGTTAATATTTTTCTTGTCTGAGCCCAAGCACCCTGTCACAAACCGAGACCTGGAAACGGCCGCTGATATGATGTAGTATAGCTGCTCCTAATTAAAAAGCTGAAACACACGCAGCGAGCAGACCAAAGGAGATAGACTCTCACAGACTTGTTTACTCCTCGGTCCATCTCAGTGTCAGGTGAAGTCCCGGAGCTATTCCCTCCCCGTGCTCATGCGGGGTCCTCGTGACTTAAGAATGATGTCCCACCTCTGGGGTTGAGATGTGGATAATTTATGAGAAAGAGCCATGAGATGCTTGTACCACCTTTTTTCTGACTCCACAAAGAGATCATGTCACGTTATTATGTAATTCTCTAGCAAATTCTCTCAGATGATGATAATGGCTTCTTTATACATCTCATACATCGCCAACAAGGGGTGACATCAGTTCTCTTTTAATTATCCCTTTTATGTGATTAAAGGTGCAGTGTGTACGATTTGGTGACATCTACTGGTGAAGTTGTATATTGTATCCATCTCGTCTCCCCATTCGAGCATGCTGGAGAACTTACGTTAACCCTCAGTTGTCATTAAAGCTAAAAAGATGTTTAGTATGTCCATTCTAGGTCATTGGAAAAATATGGCGGCCCCCGTAGAGGGGACCCGTCATGAATATACATTAATAGACTTATTTAAGGGTAATGGAAAAAATAATACATTTAGTTGATTATGAAAACGTAAGTTGTCACTGTTTTTGTTGAATGTTTTTCTACCAATAGAAAGTGAAGAAATAGAAGAAATAGAAGTGACAAAAATGACCAAAATCTTACGCACTGCATCTTTAAAGGTGTTCAAATATTATCTATTTATGTTTGTTAGAAGAATCGAAAAAAGTGTGGATTTTCACATTATATGGAAGTGATCACACTGTTTACAATATTTCCCCTCAAGCTGCCATTTAGACAAAAGCCCTTAAATTCCTTGATGAAATGAGAAATTCTAATAAAGTCAATAAAATGGCTTCACAGTTACTCATAACTAACTCTCCTTCCTTCATTTTGTGACTGAGATTTATGAATATGTTTATGTGCCCCCGCCCTTGCTCACTGTCTAACCATCCGCCCAAGGCCAGTTTAGGAGCATTTTCCAGCTAATTAACTTCAGCCACAAGTATATAGAGGCTCATTGCCTCTGACGGGGACGTTAGGTTTTCATCTGCATTTGTTCTTTCGTTTGTCAGGATGTTCAAAAACATAGATACATTATTACTAGACCTGGAGGAAGGATTTTGTATTTTCCACCTCCTTTAAAGGTGCAGTGTGTAAGATTTGGTGACATCTTGAGGGGAAATAGCATGTTGTATCCATCACGTCACCCTCACCATTCTGAGCCTGCAGGAGAACCTTAGGTAAACTTCAGCTGTCATTAAAGCTCAAATGATGTTTAGTATGTCCACTCTGGGCTACTGTGAAAACATGGTGGCCCCCATATAGAGGACCCACTCCTCATGTAAACATATATACTAAATGGGCTCATTTAAGGGTAATGGGGGGAAAAAACACATCTTAAGTGATTATAAGTTTATGAAAATTTCAGTATGTAGTTGTTTTGTAATCTTTTTAGACGTGACAAAAATGAGCTAAATCGTACACACTGCACCTTTATCACAGCATCATAGAGCATTTCTACATGTTCACTTATTTCCCTTAGGAGGTAATTATGAACATAGATGGGAAGAATCACGTACATTTTGTGAACCAATTTCCATGAGCATATTGCATCGAGTGCGTCTTGACTGAATTCAAGGGAACCGTTGGGTCTTGGCAGAGGAATCCACAGTAGTTTGGTTCGTGTCCTCACAAAGTCTGCCAAACTCCTCTTTTTGCTACAACTCCACCACTTTAGGATGGATGGCGCCATGGCGTTGACCACATTTTACTCAAATTGTTTCTTCTTATCAAATAAAAGGTATTAAGAGTGACATGTATGCATGTTTAAAAATGTGATTTTAGGGGATGGGTGCAGTGAGCTGCTACATCTGGAGGTATTGTGGCTCATAGTGTTAGGATTGTTGTACATGCACTGTACGAGTGTGTGCGTGAATTCTATGCAAAAGAGTCGTACTGCTGTTTAGGAAACTGCAAGTATAATTTTGTCTCCCAAACTGCTGCTATTCTCTTTTTTTCCATTGCCCCTGATATTGTGTGTGTTTATAGAGTGGCATTGTGAGGACCCGCTGAATGTGCTGATCATTATGGGTCCAAAGGTACGTACACGGTCCTTATGCTGCAAGTCAGGTTATTTTTTATTTTTTCATACTTGCCATGTGTTCTCCTTCTGTGCTGCTGAAATCACCTCGAAACCTGCCCTGAGAATACAGACGGCCTCTAATTGGATGTAGCAGACATACAGGGCTTTAGCTGTTTAGCTGGAATTAACATCATGGGCCGGGAGGAAATGGCCGTCCTCAGAACACGGGGCGGGGGGTCATCGGCGGCAGCAGCTGCAGTGTGTGGCCTGAACTCCTTCATACAGCGATTCATTTCATACTGCAGATTAGCGCGCACGTTTGCCAAGTGACCTGTGCACAGCTACTTGGTTTTAGTACACATGGATGAGCATGTATGTGGACATGTGCTGCTATAAAGGGAAGGGGCTATTCCTGTCACACATCATGCCTCTCTCCTGTGTCATCACTGGAGACATTAACTGCACGTGTGCTTACTGACCAAGTCACATAGATGGTTGAAAAACAATTGAACTCCCTCTGTGATTTATCACAATCATACATCACCCTTTATGTTTGCTTTTTTTTTTTTTTTTTGCTGCTTGCACTTTAATGCTGCTCCGTGGGTTGAAGTTGTTTTCCAGCAGCAGCAGCAGCAGCAGCCTGCTTCACAAATATACATTAAAGGGCTCAGTTAAAGGATATGCAAACATTGAGGTGATTATATATTCCTAAAGATGTGTGTATATGATTCTTTTGTAACCTTATTTCTACAGACAGAAGTGAGAAAAATTGACCAAAAGTATTACACACTGCACCTTTAAAGGTACAATATACAGGATTTTGTTTTTGTCAGTTTCCAAGTTTGCAAGATGGTGGCTACCAAAAAGAGGTCCTGCTCCTAGTGTGAATATAAAGGCTCATTCTAGAGGAATCAACAATCCATAGGTGCAGGTGATTATACAGACTGAACTGCACCTGTGCATACTGACCAAGTCACATATATGGTCGAAAGCAATTGAACTCTCTCGGTGATTTATCACAATCATACATCATCCTTTATGTTTGCTGCAAGCTTCTTTTTTTTACTGCTTGTAGTTTAATGCCGTTCCGTGGGTAGAAGTTGTTTTGCAGCAGCAGCATCAACCGCTTCACTGCTCTTACAACTCTCCTGTGGTTTTTCTCCCATGATTTCATTTTCAATATCCTTGATTTCTCTGTCTGTTTGTCTCCGTCTCCTCTCGCTTTGATATGACATCAACGTACAGTAACGCAGCGTAGCTTCAAACGCATGTGTGTCGGGCAAGAGGTACGTTCTGCTTTAGATTTGCTCAAAAACAACTCAATTAGACACGGCCGGGGGCATGTACGCTGTCTAACCGCAGCGTCTTCCTCTGCTGTGCTTTGTTGTTCTCGTTTGATGAAATGGTTCAGTGGAAAGCCAAGACGCGTGATTCATCTCGACACCCCTGCATCACAGTGGAAGTGCGATGGTTTGTTTGTTCGTCTGCGGGAAGGAAAAGCCATATATTGTTTTTTTTGATAAACATGTATATTTATGACTTGCACATTTCCCCTCCCCGGATACTGTCAGGATTCCACATTTAATTCGATGTAAAGATTGTTGTTGTAACGGTACAGTAAAATGTAGGAAAACACAGATGTCAGAATGCCCTATCGAAACACAGTTGCACCTTAGTGAAGTAATAAGAGTTCACAGCATCTGTCATTAAGAGGAGAATCCAGGTCAGTTTGAGTGATGACACCTCTCACAGTCTGCAGCATACCTTTCATATGCGCATTGAAATGGCATTGGACACATTCTGTGAAACTGGCAATAGATCCCTAAACATTAGCCCCACTTGTGTTTCATAAAGGTGCAGTGTGTAGGATTTTGGGGATAGTTCGTTTTGAGTGTAGCAGATGAGTACCCCTCACCTCACACGTCCCTGCCAGTCATCTAGGAGAGCGTATGCTCGGTTATCATTCATAATCAAAGTGCATTTGGGTTGTCCATTCTGAGCCTCTGCAAAAAACATCATGGCAGCCTAAGTAGAATGGACGTGTTCCTGATTTAAATTTAAAGAGCTCTTTCTTGGATGATTGAAAGAACGATTTCCTTTTGGGTGGATATTTACTCATACAAATTTCCACCAATGGAATTGGACATATCTTTACATCAGTTTTACAGTCTAAATCAGGGGTGTCAAACATACAGCCGGCTCCACCAGAGGGTCCAATCTGGGCCATGTGGGGATTTTGCAAAGTGTAGAAAATGATGTACTCGGTTGTTGTTGGTTGTATCAAGAAAATACTTTTTCCGGTATTATTTCCTTTAAATTTTGATTGAGTATTTTCATTTAAGGTGCAGTGTGTACGATTTCGGTCATTTTTGTCACTTTAAAATATAGAACAAAACAATTAGATACTGACATATTCATGAATTTATCTTGAATCACCTCAATGAGCCCATTAATGTGTATGTATGTATGGTTTTGTAGACGTCACCAAATCTTACACCCTGCACCTATTAGTTCATACGTAGGTCATCATGCTATGATTCTAGTGGTCCAGCCTACTTCAAATTTGCCCATATGTGGCCCCTGAAGTCAAATGAGTTTGACTTCCCTGGTCTAGACCTTTAAAAACAAGAACATATGCAGCACAGGAACAAACAGAGAGCATCCCGATTAACTCCGAAAAGGAATGTGGCTAAAAATTCACCCAGAGCAGTAACAACATGTATTGTAGCATCTGTCTCCCCCTCCCAGCTGCTGACGTCCCTGCTCTCAGCCTTTCTGCCGACTCACGGTGGGACGGCGGAGAATCTGCGCTTAAATCATTTGTGTTGTGTTAATGCAGCCTTTATCGTGATCTATCCCCCGCTGGCTTTACAATGTCTGCTAAATCCCAGATTACAGCGGGATACCGAAATGTTCTTAGTTCAGATTCTTTGATTTTAATGCACACGTGCTGTAAAGCTGATTCAATTTATAATTTCCATGAGCTATAAATGACAGGCAGAGAGGGAGGGGGGGGCAGAAGGAGCCTGCTTGGCAGCATCTTTGACCTAAATTGCGATGCTTTGACTTTTCTGTGGGCAAGCAAATGCAGGCAAATCCCACATTGCAATTAATCAGATTGGCCACCCACCCCAGGCTGACCCCAATCTCTGAAAATTCAGGATTATCAACGACTGAATATCTTGGTATAGAAATTATTAATTTTGTGTCTTTTTTGTGTTTTATCCCCCTGATTAATTCACAGCACCCAGAGGAAGGATTTCACTTGTCTTTGTAATATTTTTACTCTTTCAGATGGATCCTGTTTTCAGTGCTGAAGTGGAAGCTGCTGTTGAAAGGTAACCTTTATGCTTTGTATCATTTTCTTAATTACTTACTTGTCATGTAAATGAAAAAAATTTGAGATCCCACATTTTTAATTGGCAAGATTTTGTTCCCTTTTAAATGAACTTCAAATGTGAAGGTTGCTTTTTCTTTGTATTTATCCCATTTGGTGCAAGATATCATCACTTACATTATTTATTATTTTTATATTATAGTAATTCGAATGAAAATGTAATTATGTAAAATTAATATGTTTTTAACATTTTAATATAACATTTAAAGGGACAGAGGTGCACGATTCCTGTCATTTTTGTCACTTCTATTGGAAGAAAAAAAAATACTACAAAACAATCACCAAAAAAGAAATGTTTTCCCATTGTCTTAAAATGAGCCCATTAATGTACAGAGTGGACGTACTAAATATCTTTTGAGTTTTAATGACAACTGAAGTCGACCACAGGTTCTCCTGCATGTTCAGAAGGGTCAGGGTGAGGTGATGGATACAACATGCAAGTTCACCTCTAGATCTCACCAAATCGTACACACTGCACCTTTAATGTACCAAAGTAGCCGGTATGCAGACCCAGAGAGGTGGATCTTCTCCTGCATGCATCTTACAACTCCTGCATGCAACTTCACCACAAGAGGTCACCAAATCTGACACACTGCACCTTTAAATTGCTCCAAGTGGAGCATAGAAATCCCTCCTCAGTCTCAGAGTCTCAGCTTTCAGATGTTTTTCGCCATTGGGCCTCAATCACAGCGAAGATTTTGTGCGGCAGGAAGCGAGCAGGACTTTACCTGGACACACTGCATGTTACTCACAGTGTGGCCATGTTCCCTGCCCTGAGCTTGTCACTGCTGTTCAGCATCATTCATGCCTCTGTGAGTCCTGAGTCACGCAGAACTGAGCTTTGCCACTGCTTCTGCAGAACAGCAGGGGTCTTCCTGGCCCAGGAGAGGAGCCAACAGGAGCTTCACGCTGCCATGACAAGGTGCTTCGCCATGGTGAACAGCTCCATCTCAGAGGGCATGTCAGCCGCCATCTTGGAGGTAAACATCCTCGGGGGCTCTTGGGTAATTCTGTATCCTACCTCCAACATTTTTATCTCTCTGCCGCTCACGCATCATGTGGCACATTAATATCGTGTTAATAAGTGTTGGATTTGTAAATGTGAATATTTACAGGAGTCCTTATCTCCGCTACAATGTTATCTGACCACTTTGGGGGTAATTACCCAAATTAATTGCTTGACTCAAATCTTGCCATTCCTGAGTGAGCAAAACCTGCAAATCCACTTAATCTCTTTTAAACACAGTCGATTAAGACAATCCACAGAAGGCTTAAAGTCTGATTAGTTTGTTTCCATGTTTCACTCCACAACCTGCTCAAGGTATTAGCGGCTGCAAATTGTTAATTCTGCCTATGATCTCGACTACGCGCTGAAGCGAAGGAAAGTCGAGTATCTCAGTTGCCACAGCGATTTATTTTCCACTTAGTAACTTTTGTCTGATTCTAGTTTGAGTCTGTGGCTTGTGTAATGTTCTCCGTGCTCCCACAGGCCATGGATCTCAGGGTGCCAGTGCTGGCCAGGGACATTCCAGGGAATTCAGCCGTGGTGCAGCATGACCTCACTGGCCTGTTGTTCTCGTCTCCTCAGGTATAGAGTGACAGTCACCGACTCGCTCACCATATGTGTCAAGCCTGCTAATCCGCGCTGAATTTACTGCATATACCTCTGCAGCCGGCCGGCTCTGCACCTGTGACCTCAGCCCGCTGGATAAGTACTTACTGCTAATAAGTAGTATTGAAGCGCGGCTTCAGGATGGCGTAAGATGTGTTTCATCCTCTTGGCAACGCTTTGTCTTAATAAGCTGCCAAACTTTAAGAAAGAAAACTCTGACTTTACACCATTTTATCAGAGTTTGTATTTTCATTTCTTATCATTAGGTAGGTAAAAAAATATTAAAGCGGCTGATGTTTTCTCACGTGCACAGATCAGAATCAGAAAGTGAAGCCTTGAGGGATACAGAGAGATACCATACAGTATAAGCACACAGTGATGCAACTTGTTGCAGGGAGCAGGGAAGACAGAAAGCTCCATTCGGATATTTAAAGGTGCAGTGTGTAAGATTTTCGTGTCGTTTTTGTCACTTCTAAAAATATTACAAAAAATGACATACTGAAATTGTCATAAATTTAAAATCACCTCAATCCATTATTATTGTCCATGACCCTTAAATGAGCCAGTTAATGTATATTTCCATGAGGAGGGTCGCCATGTTTTTACAGTAGCGCCGACTGGACATAATGAACATCCTCTGAATTTTAATGACAACTGAAGGCTACCAAAAGTTCTCCTACACGTTCAGAAGGGTGAGGATACAACATGAAACTTCACCACTAGATGTCACCAAACCTTACACACTGCACCTTTAAGGGTAAAAATAAAACATTTAGGTGATTTTAAATGCATGACATTGTCAGTATGTAATTTATATATTTAGAGGTGACAACAGTGACTGAAATCTTACACACTGCACCTTTTAATGAGGAGGTTTCATGCAAAGGGAGGATGACACAGGTAAAGGCCAGCTGAAGGAGAGCTTGAGCGCATCTAGCGTGATGTTGCTGTAACGCTGGAGATAAATCCCCTCTTGGGAGGGGTCACGTGGGCACCGCTGAGCTGCCAGGAAGATGCTCCCACAGATGGTTGCAGCGACTTGGACTGGATAAACCACGACCTCAGCCAGGACTAACAGGCAGCGAGCACTGATCTTTCGGCCCCAACTTTCCTTTTTTCACTTTTTAAAGAGTGACTTTTTTTTCTCTCATTTTTAAAACCCTCGGCGTAATGACCCGTGTAGCACAGGTACCAAGGAATGTGTCCGAAGAAACAGAAAAGGCGAATGACCTCCCCTGTCTGGCTCAATAATTTGCACTGAGCGAAGTGATTATAAGCACGCTGCTCATAAGTTGAGCTTTAATCCTGTTGCTGAGGATTTATACCTCTCATATGGCCACACAGAAGAGCTGTTTCCGACCGAGGAGCCTCTTCAGACATAATCACATCACTCGACTGGAGTGAAGTAAAGTGGAGTGGCCTTCTGAGTGGCAGCGTCTAAAAACTATGTGTGCGCGTTGGCTCCATGCGCAGCGAACATTGGCTGCCATGCTGCCGGAACATTTTCAGGCATTTAGCTTCCTTTTGTTTGGGGGCTTCTCTGAAGGGTCTGAAGAGCCAACAGTTTGAGCAGCTAGGATTGAGGATGCTGCGAGGATAACCTACATTTCAGTCCATGCGCAGTCATGGCAACATTGCTAATTTTTAATTGTATAATTTTAATCCCCGTCGCTCTGTGACAGCTGGTCGAGTAGTGTCTTTTCAAGTCGGCAGGAGCTTGATTTGTTTTTTCCTCGCTTCATAAGCAAATGAGAGGTGGCAGCTCTTGGGATGGACTTAAAAGAGCTAATGGACGTTCATACGTATTTGGCTCCTGAGCCTCAAATATCTCTCTCCTTTGGCAATGTACACACTTTTTTGAAGTGTTTCATAAACACTGCACAGACTTATATCTGTGGGCTGCTCTTATATCTTTAAAAGAAACATATCTTGAGGCATGTTCAGTGATCAGCTTTCAGTGGCAACTCGAGACTAATTTTGCTTTTATTCCACCCAGGAATTTGTGCATCAATCTCAGAGGCTGTTGTTGGACGGGGAGCTGAGAGAGAGACTGGTGTGCAATGGGAAACTCTATGTGGAAGAGCATCACAGCGTGAAACAGGAGAGAGAGACCTATCGGCGGCTGGTGGACACTCTGTATTAAGGTCACAGCATTCAATGCAATACTGTATTTTCACTCAGGAGCACAGGGAAATACACGGGTGTTTCTACCAGGTATAATGTACATATACAGTACAATAGTCACACGTGTCTTCTTCAGAATAGTAGTTTTATCTGCACTGCCAGACGGAAATAATGCTGCAAAGCTTTTTGAACCAAAGACTTTCAGTGCAAATGCTTTGTTTGCCCCATTAATATATTTCATTTAATTTATTTGGAATGTATTATGTAATATTATTTATGCTCAGGACTGAATACATGAAAGTCCTGGGCTCTACTTGATCAAAAGGGAAAACAGCTCTATGGGTTGTGTTAAGCCAGGTTGTGATCTGCAAATGTGTAGTGGCTCTGAAACGATTCGGTTTACTGAGGCAAAAAATGCTGTTTGTGAAACAAACAGCTTGTTTTGCAGTTTGTTGTACAAACAGTGTAAAATCCTGAAGTGCCATTAAATCTTGATTTACTCTCAGATGCGGTGCATGATCAGCTAATCTGCTCTTACTAAAATGTCTCCAGTGCCCCTCTCCCCTCCAGTCTGTTTGCTACCACATTCATTTTTAATAAAGTGCAATAGTTGGTTTGTACAGATTTCAGAGGCTGGCTAAAATTCAATTTGTTTAAAGGGCAAAGGGGCATCAAAGGTTCTAGTCATTTGCAATTTCAAAGGTTGGTTTTGTCATCGTATTGGGCTCTGAGGGGCTCGAAGATTTTGTATTCCCTCCAATGTTTCGCATTTTGGTGCCTCTGTATAATGAATCTTTACACAAAACTCAGATATTGTCATGTCACTACACACTCACACTGCAATCAATTGAACGCCAGAGTTAAAGATCAACGTGTTTTAATGAAAAAACAAATGAAAATTACTCAACTAAAATTTACAAAGGAAATGGTCTGGGGTATTGCATAATAAAAAACACCAATTTCAGTCAGTATATGTTTGACCAAAGCCACATATTTGGTGAAATCTGTATCTGTCACACTGACCTCTATACTATAATGTCTTTAAATAGGTATATTGTATTTGCAATTTGAAAATAACCCTTTCGATGTGTCTGTTGTGTGTATCCCTGCATGTGTGTGCAAAACAATGAGAAGAAGGTATCCACATGCAGCATTAACATTTGGTGGCTTTAAAGATTGTGTAAATATTGTGTCCATCTGGTAAGCCATCTCAAACATCAACCGACGCATCCACTCAGCTATATTAACAATATGATACATTTCATGTACACGCAAAAGGCCTTGATAGGTAATGAAATGTAGAGGAGGGCAATTCCAGAATGGCATGTTCTTCACAGTTGGAGTTAACAAAGGCATTGAGGTGTTCAAAGCCACATCTACTGTACATGTGAGGTCTGGTTCTGTCAGGTCCTTTATTATAACTGGTCCCCAGGCTCTGTGATGGGCACTTGGGCTTCCTCCTCACAACTGTCCTCCTTGCCAACCCAATGGATCCCGTGGCCATTCTCCCTGGGTGGTAGATGTGGCGAGTGCTGGCGCTCCAGTGTGGAGAAGGTGGTGAACTGGACTCGCTTCCTCTTGCTCGTGGGCGAGTGGAGGGACTCGGTGTGCATAGGTTTGCTCCGGAGGGAGCCCACGCAGCTGAGGGGAGAGTCTGTGACCGAGGCCAAGCAGCTGGCCCTCCTGGACAGAGAGGTGGTCTTATCGGGCCCAATGTCTATGACTGTGGTTGCAGTCTGGGAGTCCTGCTGCATGGGGCTGCCGGGCACGCTCATCACCAGCTCAGCGTCTGTGCCCAGCCAAACCCAGTCGTGCCTGTGCCCTGTAGGCTCGTGGTTGTGAGAGGGAGGCTTCTTGTGCCTGAACTTGACAACGTGTGAGATGCAGTTTACCAGAAACACCAGAATAGCCAGGCAGAAAACCCCCAGGAGAGCGTACATGCCGATCTCCAAGTCTGTGAGTGGCCTGTTGGCCAACATCTCTTCACCTCCCATCTCCACCTCCACTGTTCCCTGTCCGGGCTCCTGCACCTTTGTGGGGAAGTTGTTGTAATTCACCAGGTTCCCAGGGGCTTTCACGGTGCTTGTGAAGCCAACGCTGCTCATGTCCTCCACTATCATGTTGTCCGAGCCATATCCTTTGCTGCCGTCACTTGGGCTGCCCATCATGCTGACATTCACCACCGTGGTGGGACTGCTGGGGTTTCCCGAGTTCCTGTTCTTACCCACTCCCCCGAGGCTGCCGCTGGTTATGAGGGTCCGCTCTATGGATTTGATGGTGGTCGTGATTTTTTGCATGGCGCTTTCCTCTCTATCTGCGGTTGTGCCGCGTGGCGACGATTGCTTCCTCCGCTTCCTTTCGCCGTCGCCCTCTTCCCCGTCGTTGCCATAGTCACTGCCTGTGTCCTTTCGGCCGCTCTCAAAGCTGCTGGTGTTGTCATTCGATTGTCCGTTATCCACCTGAAACTTTACCCTCAGGCTTCCGTTGCCCACAGCCACTGTGCTTTTGCGTTTGGACTTCTGGCAAACCTCACAGATGGACATCTCTACTCGGACCAGAGCTCCTTCGCCCTCTCCCTCTGCCACCACAGCTGGAGGTGAGTCCTGTACAGACACCACACCCTGGTCCAAGGATGTCAGCGTCACTCTGTAGAAAGCAGGATCATAGATATCAAGCGGCGTCTGGCTGCCGTCGCTGAACTGCACCCAGACACTGACCAAAGCCTCCTGAAAGAGGGGAACATGACCAAAAATGAGTTTCAATCTAATATGTATCTTTAATAAACCTTCTTTGAGGAGTCATACCTGCTTGGGGCTCTGTAAAACCTCCTGTGTGCTGGTGGTAGCCAGGATGGCTCTGTTGCTGCCTGGGCTCAGCTGTAAAGTCATAGAGAGGCCCGTAACCAGCTGGACCCCCAAATCTGTGACAGTTACTTTGTCGTCCACAACCTTGATCGTTGTCTTTCCCAGAATAACATCAGACAGCGGAGAAAACACCTGCCACAGAACAATAACAAATAAATCAATGAGTGTGCCAGAGAGTCCGTGTCCTTGTCAGAGCCAGTTCAGGCCATCATGTTAATAAAATGCCCTTGTAAAACCCAGATATCTCTATAAAACCAGAACTGCTTCATCCTGTTCAGCTGAATCTCTCGTCATGATGCTCTGGCCAATGTTAATCCAAGCAGTAATCAAGATTATTACCTGGACGGTGGTTGTCCCAAGATCCCGTCCAGACAACACTCTTCCCGCCTGTAGCCGTGCCACACGCGTGTCCTCCACCTTCATGAAGTATCGAACCAGCCTAGTGACGTCCACCTGCCAATCAGAGCCCAGGAAATAGGCCTTAGGATCCCGGGGGTCCGCCTGCTCTGCCACGAAATGAGTCAGCACGCGCACCAGTGCGTGCTGATATTGCAGCATGCAGCCCTTCCCCTTCCTGTCTTCTTCTTCACTGCTCCAGCCAGGCCTGGGACACGAGCACAGAGACACACACACACACGCAAGTCACACCTGTCACACAGCAAATCATTTGACCTGGTATTCTCCAGTCACTCAATCCCCTCTCTTTGCTTGATTGGATCACATCGAGATACTCCACTACATTATATAACGGAATCTAAGCCCTAAACCCTGGGATGGATATGATTTTGAAGGATGCGTCTGGAAATCCTATCTAGGAACCAAACAAGGAAAGTTAATACGTGTAACAAATGATTTATTTGTGCGTCTTACCTTTCATTAAGAGCTTAATGGCAAACTCGTGTCTCACCTTCTAGAGGAGAGAATGGGAATCCTCCAGCTTTTAATCTGGCTCAGCTCCGTGTCTGACACCTCGATCTGGAGGGGGAGCAGGGGCATCCACACATTCATTTCCAGCTGTGCACTCAGGTAACTGTAGGTGAAGTTCACCGCCATCTTCACTTTGCCCTTCGTCTCTTTGCCATTCAAGAAGACATAGTCACACCTGTCCGACACCTGGGCAGGAAGAGAGGAAAGCAAGATGAAAATCGTATTATTATCATTTCCATAAAGGTTTGTGTGAATGTATACTCATACAAACAGTCTATATGGCGCTCAGGGAGATGTTAGTCATCTCACCAATGACAGAGAACAATCCGATATCGCATAAAAGGCACTATTTTAACAAATAGGCCATTCTTACAACAACGAATGGCCTCTGGGGCCGATTTGCGCTACGTGTGCTACTGTAGCAATGTCAGCTGGCTGCGATAAACTACTGTGATGATTATCGGTCCGAAGCTTTAGGAGGAAGCAGCATTGCAATTTTATGTTAATCAAAACATCATGTGGCACCGAGCTGAATATCAGTCTTTCACAGGCAGGTGCATCCATTACAGAGTGTAGTTTCAGAGGTGACCTTGTGGTGAGTTTGTGCAACTGCTTGAAAGATCTCTTGGAAAATTTTAGACACGAGTCAGGAGATTTTCATTGGTCGTCTCTGCTGCCTCTGTTTTCAGCAAATTGGATGATTAACGCAGCATTGAAATTCAGTCTGTGGAAGTGCACAGTGGAGCAGAAGGGAAAACATGGTGACTTTGACGGATAGTTTAAAAGAGGAATACAAATAGCAAATAGACCCTCCCCCTCTCTCTTATTTGCATGAACTCCGCAATTTGCCAGAGGATGTGTTCTCCCGGTGACATGCTATTTTTGAGAGACTCCTGTGTCACCATTTGCATCCGTGCATCAGTCATCCTGCTCTTATGACCAGAGCTTTGGCTTTGAAATGATCACATCACCGTGCGTCATCCTCTCTGCTATCTGAGATGCCCTGACCTTTTCTGGGATTATAATCCTTTGCTTGATTTCTATCCAAACAACAGAGTTACTCTATGTGGCACTGATCTGTGGTTGCTATGGAAAAATTGTCTGATGCAAGCCTGCAACAAAAGGCTTAATTTGATATATTTAAGTCGCCTGCAAGTCTCATGTTTTAATTCAGTGTGGAGGCAGTCGAGCGGTCATCCATGATCCGCCATTCGCCACTCATTTCTTCGTGTCTATCTTCCGTGAGCTCTGCTGAACTTAACATGAGTCACATTCCAGTAATATTCTGATGCATCAGTTAGAAGCAGGTTGCCATGTTAATGTGCAAGCCGCCCCCTCATTCTGGTCACAATCTGATTCCGCAGCCAAGAATGTTCTTCAGCGTTTTCGCTGTCAAAGAAGGTATTCATTTAAAATGAGATTTGACTTCCATCACAGGGTGAAGTGTTAAAGGCAGAAATGGAAAACGTGCCGAGATGTATCCATACTTAACTGACACAGCTGTGCTCATAAAACAAGTTAAAGAAAGCTTAATGAGTGGAATTAACACAGTACATGTGTTGCTAAGGGGCAAATTAAGTTTGTGTTGTACGTTATTCAGGCATAAAAGAAAAGCGAGTTATTCTTGTCCACATGGATACAAAGAGGTAAAGCAATGACTCAATGAGGGAATGAAAAGGACATACATTCAAACCGTTCACCTCAAATGGCAGCAGAGTCAAAACGGTGACTAAAGAAAGAAGGCACATTACAGTTCCCTCTGGACTAGAGCATTATAAATTATACATCCAACTAAATACAGCATCGGTATTCGTTTTGTGTTTCGAGTCATTTGTGGCTATAAAAGAATTTTCACATCAGACAAACAATTAGTTAAACTTATATTAACAATGTAGAATAGATCTCTGGACAACACACCTTTGGCAAATGTGCAAAAGAGACAGTTCATCATAGTCAGCAAAGCAACAACAATACAACCATCTCACAACATAATTTTATGTTACATTAATTAAATCCCAACACTTAAAGGTGCAGTGTATACGACTTGGTGACATCTAGAGGTGAAGTTGCATGTTGTATCCATCACCTCACTCTTGTCCACTGTGAGCTACTGAAAAAACATGACGGCCCCCTGTAGAGAGGTCCTGCTCCTCATGTAAATATACATTAATGAGCTCATTGAAGAGTACTGGGGAAACAAATAAAACATTGAGGTGCTTATAAATTCATAAAAATGTCAGTATGTGATTGTTTTGTAATATTTTTAGAAGTGACAAAAATGACCGAAATGTTACAGACTGCACCTTTAATTCAAACAGTTGAAAAAGATATGAGTATCCTTTATATCTAATCAGTTGGGATATGTTACAGCAACTTTTAATATATGTTTATTTTAGCTCAATAAACAGAATCCATGCACAACAAACCCACTGAGCCACATTTAGTTAGATAGCTCATTTACGTATGCGTTTCCCGAAAAGGAGAAATAGGAAGTATGATAAACGAATAACATTGACCATCTGAATATACTAATGAAACCATCTGTCATGCAGAAACAGAGTGGCAAAAGTCACCGTCGGGAGCAAAGCTAATGTTTCAGAGCTATAAAGTCGACCACTGCACCAACACTCCATCAAAACACCTATAAACCTTTACATTCTCACTGCCTGCACCTGCAATATTGTCACAGACAGACATTCCCACCATGATCACTACCGCCTGCTTTCATACTCCATGTCCCAGTTAAAACCCCTCCCTGCCATGTGCCATTTTTACCACTTGTCACTTCCACTGCCCCTTTTCCCCCATCCCCCCTCCTGCTATTTCTTTGGTCGTACGCCCAAGAATCCACGTTACCCCCCCCCCCCCCCCCCCCCCCCCCCCCTTGTTAGTGACTGGCAAAAGCAGTGTTGTGTTGGTTGGTTTGAACCACTTCCAACTCCACTTCCAGCCAGGCCTGAGTAAAAACACAGACTTGACACCTTGTAGATGCTGGAAGCAAATTCACTATAGGTGTCATTTTTGAATTGAAATAGCCATTAAAGTCCTCATTAATCAAATTGATAAACAACTTTATACAACATGTTTCTGCTTAAAATGTTCAAATGTCATTCGCCTTCACTCACAAACTGTAAAGGATCACAGTGCTCATGCGAAACACTACATTGGAATAATGTTTTAAAGGTGCAGTGTGTAAGATTTGGTGACCTAGAGGTGATAATGTATCATCACACATTTTTTAAATAAGTGCAATTTGGTTTATATCATCCATGTTCATGGGGTAAAACCTTCCCATTGCAACAGATTAGACTTTGTTTTGCTTGTTTTGTCACATGAGCCGTTCATTCTGGATAAACCCTGACGCCCGTCTATCACTGGCAGATTTGATGCTCTTCAGGCACAGCAGCAGCAGCAGAAGAGAAAAGATATGTAAGTCAAGCTGCTAGCCTAAGAAGATTAAAGGGAATATTTGTGAGTGAAGCTGCGATCTGGTCGGCAACTACACAGAGCTACAGTCGAACAACAGCAAAGTTGGCAACATCACAGGCTTGAAAAGACTGATTCATTTCACAGCCAGCCTCTTGACATCCTCACACAATCCTGCTTTTTCTTATACAAGCCACACCTTACCCACTTTAGTACAGTGGTTCTCAACTGGTCTGGTTCAAAACCCACCATCGTCACTTAAAGGTGCAGTGTGTAAGATTTGGTGACATCTAGAGGTGAAGTTGCATGTTGTATCCACCACCTCACCCTCACCCTTCTGAACATGCAGGAGAACCTATGGTAGACTTCAGTTGTTATTCAAACTCAAAAGATGTTTAGTACGTCCACTCTGGGCTACTGTAAAAACATGGCAGCCCCCGTAGAGAGGACCGACAATGCATGTAAATATACATTAATGGGCTCATTTAAGGGTAATGGGGGGGAAAATAATACATGTAGGTGATTATAAATTTTAAGTGACAAAAATGACCGAAATCTTACACACTGCACCTTTAATGACGAGTCGCAAACCAAATTTTCACTTCTCAAATTAATGTAATGAGAAGATGGTGCTGTTTGAACCTGAGATAGGACAGAATATCACAGTATGCCAACACAAAAAAAACAGGTTAATGATACACAAAAACAACCAGCAGGTGGCGATGCTTGGGACAGGGCAAAATTCCCTTTTATGCTCGATTAGCTGCATTTTGGTTAAAAACCAAAAACTGCATCTTACAGACACAAGGTAATGAAATGCACATATGTGTCCTTTTTTGTCCTCAATATAAGAAAATCCATATTTCATCTAGTTGGTATTGTACATGTGTTTCACCGCGGTCAGTTAGCATATGAATACCATCTTTGCAGGTTTTATTCTATCTGTGAAATGGCGGGGTCCATTGGGATTACAGGGCATCATCGCCACCTACTGTTAAGGAGTGTGAATAGACTGCACTCTGATGCATGAAAAACTCTTTTCAAAACAAAAGCATATGATTTGTACAGTTACAAAAAAAAAATTCCCAGTCAAATAGCCACGACCCACTGAAAACAGGTCTGCGCCCCACCAGTTGACAATCACTGCTTTAGTACATGTGCACTTACTGTATGTGCTGTTCTGTCCTCTGAGCCACACACAGCACTGCACAGACATTTATTAGCCCAGACATCTGTTGTTTGCTAAACCTGCTTTGGGACATGTTTGATCGTCCGGAGTGCTGGAGTCCACTGCATGTCTTCATTCTTTGTTTACAACACCACTTTAGCCGGGAGTAAATACATTCACAGCCCCAGACCTCAGGGGCCAGGGGCCTCACTTTCAATTTCATCAGTAAACAAAGCCGGCTTTTGGCAGTCAGCCGTGCTCAGGTTCACGGGATAAAAGGGACGAGTCAGAGGATGGGTGCACGGACGCCGACCACAGGGGTCATTTGTGGGGGGCGCAATTTAACGCAGTTGGCGCTTCATTGTCCAGAAGATGGATGAACAGCATTGTCAGAGCCCGGCTAATAGTTTGTTTTAGTGCATGGCAAAGAGATGGGGATCAGAGGGGACCTCAGGACAACTTATTTGCCCCACGTCCCCCATCACACGCCAGAGGGAGGAGGGTTTTAGCCCCCGCTCCACGCCGCCCTCTTCAGTGCAAGGATTGGCAAATATCTTTCATTGATGGAAAATCCATTTTTTCACCAGAAAGTCGTTTAAAGTTGAATGAAAAGATATAGAGAATAAATTCACCTCTTACCTTGTCTCTGTTTTACCAAACCAAAAACCATTTCTGTCTCATAACAATGGCTGCACTCAGATTGCGTGAAACTAAAGACAATAGAAGTGTCTGAGAGCTATTGCACAGTATCCAGTGCTAGTTAAGGAGAGTTAAAGGTGCAGTGTGTAAGAGTTCGGTCATTTTTGTCACCTAAAAAATATTATAAAACAATTCATAATCACGTAAATGTTTTATTTTTTTCCCATTACCCTTAAATTAGCTCATGTGCATATATTTACATGAGAAGTGGGTCCTCTGTACGGGGGCCGCCATGTTTTTACAGTAGCCCAGAGTGGACATACTAAACATCTTTTGAGTTTTAATGACGACTGAAGTCTTCCATAGTTTCTCCTACATGCTCAGAAGAGTAAGGGTGAGGTGATGGATACAACATGCAACTTCACCCCTAGAGGTCATCAAATCTTACACACTGCACCTTTAAAGTTGAATGAGAAGATATGGAAAAGAAATTCACCTCATACCTTGTCTTTGTCCTTGTTTTACAAAACGGACAAAAGCCATGTCTGTCTCATAGTAACAGCTGCACTCAGAACCTAAGGACAGAAGTGTCTGAGAGCTATGGCACGGTATCCAGGGCTGGTTCAGGGGAGGGGTTGGGGGGGGGGGTCTCACCTTGAGAACATCTTCATCACTGGAGCTGCAGTCTGTGTAGTCTGATACATCGGTGATGACGCCGTCTTCCTCCACGGCCACGATCCTCACGGGCATCAGCACCTTCTTTCCAGTCAGCACGGCCGTGTTCAGGATCTCTGTGTCCTGCACAAGAGCAGGTATTAGATGGGCAATTCATATGAATCTTATATAATAGTTGAATTGCATTTAATTCTAAAGGGGTGGAGGTGGGGGTGGAGGTGTGTGCGTGTGGGGGGGGGCGGG
>JAFBJT010112419.1:48078-58835 GCA_016785325.1 Chascanopsetta lugubris
TTCTCCTCTCCTAATTTGCCTCCGCTGGCCTCGGCTGAGGTGGATATCAAAAGTAAGGCTGAGGGGTCACAGTGGGATTGCCAACACTGGTGTCCATGTTGTCGGTATTCACGTTCTTATCTAGTTTTTGATCCATCTCTGCCCCACAGTAAACTGGGACACGGTTTGGAGGCCAAACACCACAGTAAAGTTCCAAGTCAGCACGGAGTTGGACCGGAACGTGGGTCTGCTCAGGCTGTTCCCAGGAATCACTTCTGCCACTGTAAGTTGCTCGACGATGTATTGTTGATATTTGGTGGTGCGTTCTTAACTGGAACTATGAACATCACCTCGTGGGTCAGGCCTTTCTGCATTTGTCTTATGGAGCAGGATTATGCCAAAATGAAAGGACGGCACACCCCCAAAACATGTGGTCATTGCATACTTGACAGATGTAAGGATTTAAACCCCAGTTAGGCCTCCACACTGTACCATCTCATAAAAGATACAGTTTGAAGGATTCAATGACAGCTAGTGGTGAAATTACATCCTCTCAGTGCATCCATCTCCAGGCAAGCTAAACAACTTATGGTAGCCTCCGGTTATTATGAAATTCATCAAGAGTTTAAGTTAGTCCATTCTGGGCTCCCGTTAAAACATGGGGATGCAACACTGTGGCCCCCATTCAAAGAACCTGCTGCCATGAATGAAAGGCTCATTGTAGGTCAATGATAATATTTTGTATTTCTATATTTCGTTATCATTTCACCTCAAGTTGTACACATTAGACCTTTCCATCCCGCAGTCAACTTTCCCATATTGAAAGAATTGATATTCAGTCCTCACATGTGTTACATCCTTTTTGTTGTTGCTGTATTTGCATGACGCTTTCAGTGATCTTCTATATGCAATACACACTTCCATTTGTGTGTGTAAATACAGTTTCAAATCAGATTACAAGAAGTGAAACAATGATAAAAAGCTTGAACAGCATCATGCAAATATTTGAATCCACGTGTTATAATGAACTAATTTCCCTCCCGAGTAATAAAGGCAATTAACTATACGCTTTTCAAAGAAACAGGCTGCTGCAAACTGCAATAAAATATAGTTAACTCTAATTTCATTGTGCTATTACCCGTCCTCTGTTACTTTGCCCGTCATGTAAACTGCCATCACAACTCAGCCCAGAGAAAGATGAGAGGAAGTTATGGGCCATGACCAATCACCCTGTAAAGAGGGAGGATTGGCACAGGCACGGCAACATTTAGCTGCACCTCCCCCCTGCAGTGCCCACTGGGGGGGGGGGGGGGGGTTTAAAATTTTTGTTGCCCCCGGGGCCCCCGGGGGGGGGGGGGGGGGGGGGGGTTGCAACTTTACTGTCTCAATCTGCTGCCGCTGCCCAGCTCACCCACCAATACTTTCTTATGGCTTTTTACTGCTTTCGCCAGGCTCTGTTTTGATTAGGCACCAGACTCTCGTCTTCCCCCCGCCCCCACCTGCCCCTGCTCCTCTTCTCTCGCAGTTCATTGGTAATCTGTGTCAAACATTTCTTGTCAAACTGCTTATCACAACAGAAAATACAGACTGAACCTGGCACTTTTAATGTCACCTTCTCCTCGCGTTTTATGGTAACTGCCGTGGTCTTGCCAAAGCGACTTCATGCTTGCTAACACCTTCAGATTAATTGCTCTCCTTCCTGCCATTGCAGTCATCTGCCATTTTAGTCATAAGCCATGGCTAATGATGTGGTATAAGGCCTCTTGCTGCCAGCCAACCACCAACCGAAATACTGGTTGCGTGGATGGCGCCAGATGGGCTTTTTAGTGGAGTGGTTGGTCGCGTGCGTTGGAGTGAAAGGGGGCTGCAGGAAAAATAACATGGAATACTAATTCCTCAATTTGAGCCTGCACAGTTGAGCAGACAGTCGAGTTGGCCGTAAATTCTGGGTGTTTATAATATGAAACTACTCGTGTCCATTTCCAGGTGAAAGCGTTCCTGCAGCCGCCCATGAAGGGCGTGGTCCTGGAGACCTACGGCAGTGGAAACGCTCCCGACAACCGTCCTGACCTGCTGCAAGAGCTGAAGAAGGCGATAGACTCCGGGGTCATCATCATCAACTGTACGCAGTGTCTGAGGGGCACGGTGTCAACGTCGTATGCCACTGGAATGGTAGCTCCAATAAACATGGCCTTTTTTTGGTTTTAAACATTATTTCCCCAAATCAAAAAAGGATACTCTGGTGTGTGAGGAATTTAGAGAGCAATAGTTGATCATATCACATTCTCACCACTGCTTTAGGTGTTGATGGATGCAGGGCTGATAGCTGGTGGTGACATGACTCCAGAAGCAGCCCTGTCCAAGCTCTCCTATGTGTTGGCCAAGACGGAGATCGATCTAGAAGCCAAGAAAAAGGTTGGTTGTCCCCAGAAGCAAAATATTCTGATTTATTCTATTCTGGTAATATTCCAAATTGAATTGAGTGAGGTGAAGGCGTGTTCGTGTCTGTGACTCCGTATCAGATGATGAGTCAGAACCTGCGAGGAGAGATGAGCGTGGACTTGGCCGGAGCCAAACTGTGTCTGAGTGACAGTCGTTTCATCCAGGTCATTGCCAAGTCTCTGAGTGTCAGCTGCAAGGAGGTGAGAAGGTCATAATGGGTTCACAAGTCCTAGAAGTCAAGTTCTGTCATTTTCACTCGACTTTTGTGGAAGTTCAGACATTTCTGTGAACGGTTCAGAAAGTTATTCTCGACACTAGATGAGCATTTCAATCATTTAAGTCCGTGCTGCCCTCAGGAACTTGAAGCCATCCGTGACGCTCTGACTCCTCCACTGGCTTGTGCCGCTGCTAAGATTGGTGACAGAGATACTTTAGAGGCCCTCAAAGAAATGGTAAGCATCACTATAGTCACTTACACACACACACACACACACACACACACACACACACACACACACACACACACACTAGTTTTGAAGTCCACACAGTAATAACTCTATAATAACCCTTGGGATTATGATGGCTTGTTTCAAGGAGAGGTTTGTCCTTGTGAATGTCCTCCGGGCCGTCAGAATTAATATATTCTCATCAGTAACCGAGTCATTGGCCCTCTCACCTCATCATGACGGGTGCTGTGACCATCTAAACACAGTGTGATTCATATTGCACACGTCTCGTATCTAGTTTCTCATGTTTTGATACTTGTATCCTGTTTTTCTATTTGTATGTTTACACTCAACATTTTCACCACTACTCATTTATCTCATTATCAGTTTATTGTGCGTGAATTGTCAGTCTCGAGGTGATGTCAACATGCTCGCTGATTCATTTCCAGTCTCGCTCTGTATTTAAGATGGAACAAAGGCACAGGTGAATGGTGAAACAAAACATGAGGCTCGACTGGTAAGGCCAGACTGAGTTGTCCCAGCAGTCACATGTACTGTACATGCTTGTTGTGTGGCAGGACTGGCTGGTAATCACTGCTTAGATTTATTGGCAGTGTCTGAGGATTAATTTAAAAATGTGTTCCCGATATTCTTACACTAATCAAATGCTCTGAATGAACATACTAAACACTTTTTTTACTATAATATCTTAAAGCAACCATAAGTACCCTTGTATTTGTTGAAGGGAATGCTAAGGTTAGGGATAGTCGGAAAATATTAGCTTAAAAAAACAACAGAAAAACATAACACCATAGATACCCGGTAACACGCAGACTGTTAATAATGTGTCTGTCCCAGGGCACCAACCTGTGTCTGGGAGACTATGACGGACGAACACCTCTACACGTTGCTGCCTGTGAGGGTCACCTAAACATGGTGGAGTACCTGCTGAATCAGGGGGCCACAGTGTACGCTAAAGATCGCTACGGAGACACACCCCTGTGTAACGCTGTACGCTTCAGGTAAACTCATTTATTATCCTGCAAACACAACATTTATAACACCCCCCCCCCCGATGGGATTGTTCCCTGCAAACATGTTGCTAATAGCTCCTATAGAGGAAGCTTCATTAAATGAGCTATAAGGTGGGGCGGAGATAGGAGGGGGAGCAGCAGCAGCAGCTGTCGGAGAGATGGAGGGGGGGGGGGGGCGGGAACGGGGGGGGGGCTGGAACAAGGGGAGGCAGCTCGTAAGGGAGTTTAGAGACCAAGCAACAAACTAATTAGGTTAATTGTCACCTCAAAATGTAGTTTATTTTTACCAAACCAGATATTATATGTGTCAGCCTTTTGCTTTGACGGTGTATGAATGAAAAAGCTACGTTTAGTGTTTGTGCTAAAATGCTAGGTGGTGCCTCGGGGTGAAAACGTTGGATGCTTTTATGTCCTATTTTAACGGTTGGCTCAACTGCAAGTGTGGACTTGTCTTCCTTTGCAATGATGGTGAAGGGACGCTTTAAATGCCAACACCCATCGTAGCATTCTGTCAAACATTTTCCCTCATCGTGGCTTCAGACGTGAACAAAATCAAACAAACGAACAGAACTGGAGATATGAGTTCCTAGCAGGATGTCAACATGTCTGATGCACTTGCCTGTTGCTGACATTTCAGCGACTTAAACCCGATGACCATATATGGAGTGGCGGAGGAAAAAATGGTTCAAAGAAGAAATAATGGGCGCGTCCTCTGAACCAGTCGTACCAGCCTGCTCCCAGTTTCACAGCTGAGAGATACTGGCTTCTTTAGCTCAACCGTTTCAACATCTTCCTATGTAACTCTCCCAGTCTGCTGACGACAAAGACTCAGATTCACTCTGAATGTTAAACCTGTATGTCACATGGGAATCTTGGCTCTTAATGTCGCGTGCAGCGGCTCAGGGCTGAACATTTTCTTGCCATGTAGTTTTTATTGCGTATTCCTGTCATTGTGGACGATAAGGAACTTGTCCTTACCTGCCAAACTACAACCACATCAATCCCAGCTCTGCCAGTCAAATCTAAACATTCAAAGAGAGTGAGTGTTACGGAAATGATTTACATTTCGTTGATCCTTCTGCACAGTTTCACATAGGGTCTGAAACCAAACAACGGTTGGCTGTTGCCTGTCTTCTCGGGGAGACGGCTCCCCCTGTTCCCTCTATAGAACCTAGAAAACCATGTCACACTTGCAAGGTTCTGTATCTGTTCCAATTCCAGAGCCTAATTTCGAACCAGCAGGTGTGCCCACACCTTAATTGGATAGAAACCTGAAAAGTTGGTTTTCAGCTGGAACCCCACCAGAAATGTTCTTTGTTTTTCTTGCGGACGGTGATGTCATCAGTCTGCGCACACTGTGAGCTGACTTATAAATGATGCTATATGATGAATCTGTAACTCATTTACCAGTAATGAACTTACCTTTTCAAGCTTTTCATTTATATCAAGCACCCCATGATGGCAAAGTAGCAGTGGGTGCACACTAAACAGTTGGATGAAAACATAGTATATCAGTATGAAGAGAACCCAGAAGCTGGCAGATTATCAATAAGACTTTTGCCAGTGTTGTGCTTACCTGTGTTAATGTAAGAGGGTGGAACTTTGGAATGGAGATTCCAATGGAATGCTTAAATTGGTATGAATACAGGCTGGAACCAATGCTTGAAATCATGTCGGTCTGTAAGCAGGAACAGATTCTACACCCTGCACTGTACCGGTTTGACCACGGCTCCCTGGCAGGTGCCACAGGTCCTTTGAAATTAGCATCCATATTCTGCTTCATTTATTTGATCTGCTAGTTTTTTAAATGATACTTACTTTTTACTTCCCCCCTGCTCTAATGTTCTTCTCATACTTTATTCATTGGCAACTTTTTTAACATCAGAGATGACCCCCTCCCTATCTGATTAGTACAATGCCATGACAGTAAAGCTTTTCCCCTCTACCTGATGATAGTTACAATAATGTTTTAAAATATAAAGTAATATTATTTTACATGACCTTTTTTAAATAATCGTTTCAGGCACAAGGAAGTGGTGAAGCTTCTGAGAAAGACCGGAGCTCACTTCTCAAGGGACAAACTGGAGGAAGCAGGAACAGAGCTGTGCAGGTGAGGCACACAGAAAACATGTTGTTCAAAACAATGGCACACAAACACACAGCCACACGCCGAGTGTCTGGGCTCTCAGCGGCTCCGGCATGTGCGCGGTGACCCATCCTACATAGCTGACAACCAGTTGCCCCGCTCTCTTACACAAACGGAAGGAATGCTCCCAGGCAGCATAGTTTCACATCTCCGCCGCATCTCTGCTGTTGGCAGGTACACAACCTCAACTGGCCCCGATTATTTATCTGCATGAGACATTCGGCAAGAATTGTCGAATCTATTCAAATTGATCGTTTCAACCGACACACCTTCACTAGAGTAAGGCAAGAATGGCTCGGGTCACGATTGAGAAAAAAAGTCAAACGCCACAGTCGTTATGGATTTCCTCCATTGATGTGTTGGTCAGTCGCTGAAAAGGGTTTTTGGGCACTCTGTCCTTCATCCCAGAGCCCGTGTAGTGGTATTGATAATGTTGATTTGAAGTAAACAGCTCTTCACTGCAATAACTCTCATCTCCTGTGAATCAGTCTGGCGGCCAGCAGTGACCTGGAGGGCCTGGAGATCTGGAGCCTTGCAGGAGCCGACATGAATAGACCAGGCTATGATGGACAAACGGCACTTCAAGTGGTGGGTTCTAAGGGACATCCATGTTTGTAACCTCGATGTCATGCGTTTAACCGACTTCTTCCTCTCGCCTCACCTGTCACAGGCCCAGGGCATCGGCAAAATCGAAGTTGTGGAATTTTTAGTCCAGATCCTAAACAAAAGGCCCAAGGTGATTACCGTCTCCTCTCTTTTTGCTGCTTCTTTATTTACTTTCACGATAAACAAAAACAGTTTCCACTTAGAGGTGCATTGTGCAACTTTCTGTAATGAAATGCTCCGTCTATACCAGTGGGTGAACACACCATTTCAATAGCCAAAGCATTGGGCAGTTGCAGTAACTTGGGCCATGCTTGATAAGTAAAAGAAGAATAAAACTTTATTCATCCCTGTAGTGTTGCAGCCGAACAGGGACCGAGTAAGACTAACAATTACTGACGATGATAATGATGATAATATTTGTGATGATAATAAATGTATAAATACATGTCCACATGGACTGCTGGAGCTCCACCAGCTCCCGAGCAGCAGTGGTGAATTATCTTCAGTGTAGTCAGTGATGGTTTAGCTTCATTATTGTGACTATTAATTCATTGATTTATTATAGTACATCATTTTTGAGCGAGCGGTACCTCACTTTACCGCCACTGGTGTTACTGTAGGCGACCATTTTCGGAAAGTTACCTAGTGCCCCTTTTATGCATGTGACAGTAACTCTCATATTAATTTCATTTTCTCTCTGTAATTCCCTCTTAATCATATTTTTCCTGTTTAATTTCAGACAGTATTTGGTGCAAATGATTCACTTGATGAATATGATGATGATGATGATGATGATGATGAGGTAATTGAGATCAGTGGATGTGCTCCCCCTGAAACTCTGTGTGTATTTTTCTCGTAGAGTCCCACAAAGCATGACAACCCTTTTTTTCTATGTGCATGTCACTTTGAGCCTGTGGTTCAGTCACTGCTTTTCAACTGCTTGTTCTGGTCCCAGTGATGAGTGTGTGTGTGTGTGTGTGTGTGTGTGTGTGAGTATGTTGGTGTTGTATATCGCTGTTTGCACTGCGCAGGTAGCAGCGTGATTCAGTGGTCACCATGTTTACATTGCATTTCACTATAACACAAACGATGCAAAATGGAATACAGTATATTACTATCAAAGGCTTCGCATTGCAATGCATTCTAGTGTTTTCCACAGGCCATTTACGCAGGTAATGTAAAGCTGCGGGATAACAAGGCAGCTATTTCCAGTGGATATCTTCTAATCATACTTTGTTTTTAGGTTAAAGTGCCTTTTACGGTACAGCATCAAGCTGTGTAAACGTAAAAATATTGCTAAACAATTACATACTGACATTTTCATGAATTTATAATCACCTAACTGTATTATTATGTTCCATTACCCTTAAATGAGCCCACTAATGTATATTTACATGAGGGTCCTCTCTATGGGGTCGCCATGTTTTACAGTAGCACAGATCTAAACCTCTTTGGAGTGTTAATGACAACTGAGGGCAACCATAGGTTCTCCTGCATGCTCAGAAGGGTGAGGGTGAGGTGATGGATACAACATACAACTTCACCTCTTGATGTCACCAAATATTACACACTGCACCTTTAATTCTGAAACAATGTTACACCAATCAGCCTCTGATCACCCATCTCTTCTAAAATAGCCTTGAAATTGCTTTGATGTGAACGAATAATGGAAGAATGATCTCAGCCACAAAGGCGTATTTCATCATGAATATTGTATAAGGAACAAATGAGCTCAAACCGTCTTCAGGAGATTTCAAACAGTGCACTAAATTGCATACATTTGAAATGTTTGTCTTCTGAATGTGCCTGATACTCACCTATCCATCAGGATTCAGTTATTATGTGCTGGTAAATCTGTGAAATCTCAAAGTGTTTGAACAAACCTTCCAAGTCTAAAGTAAAAAGCTCCTGCATCCAAAATACATGAGTTTTTTTTCCTGACCCACACTTGCACCATGTTTCAACTCCAGTCCCTCACTGTGTTTTAGTTGCATTTTGAAAAGGCTGGAAAACACCACCTTCCTCCTTCTGTCAAGATTTGATGCTTCCCTCTGTTTTAAAGCCCAAACAACTGTAATATAGCCTCAGACTTTTTTCTGTTTGACATGAACCATATGCCTGGTACAACCTGATCACATAAATGTCACATCAAATAATCACCTGGCTTGTTAGCACACAAATGCTGAAATGCTGTACACAAGCTGCTGGCTTCCCCTTAGCCGTGGGTGTGTCTGTGTGTGTGCATGTGTATTTCCTTGTTAGGACACTTCTGGGGGACAGACATTAAGTTAAAAAGAGTTTATTTGCCATAAGAGCTGAACCCAGAAGCTAATTTATGCATCCGTGACAAAAAAGTAAATACAAGGCACCGCTTTGGTTTATGAATGTCCCCAGAAGTGACCTTTGACCTGTGTGCCGAAACCACCCTCATCCCTTCACTGCTCCGTAATAATCCTCTTTCCTTCCATCTCTGTGGCAGCGTGGCGGAGTCATCGAGTTCACCGCTAGGAGGTCGTCACCGTGAGCTGATGCCGCCACAACTGACGGGAACTGTTCGCCACCTTGCATCCACGACCTCCTGGAACCGTCCTCCACGTGTTACACACCGGCAGAATTTCACACCTGCACTCATTTTAGAATGTATTTGAAAAAAGTCAGTCACGTCCATGCGCAAGAAATGTATTATCCTGCCGAGTCTTTTAATCCCATGGTTTTATCTCTGTGTGTGAACTACAGCTATTGTTTCATCCATCAGGGAGTTCAGTTCACAGTCATGGATACCCGCTTTAACTCCGTGCCAGTTATTTTGTTTTTCTGTTTTTTTTTGCAACAAGCCTATTGACGCAATAAAGTATCCTCGTCTTGCACTATAGCAATGCACTTCTGAGAAGCACAGGGCAGAGCCACAGATTGATATATATGCTTTATTTTCATAGGGAAAAAATGCTGGAAAGCGTCTCTGATGGAATAAATAAGGCCTTTTCCTGGCCATCTGGAATGTCCACCAGTCGTAGCACTTGTCCACCCGGGGTGACCCAAGTGTCGCGCCTTTGTACCTCCGTCCCCTGAAGCTGAGATTCTCACTTCCTCCTGCACAAACAGGTTGTTTGGAAAAAAAAAAAAAAAAAAAAACCTGCAGCTGCAGCAATCTGTCACCCTGCAGACTCATCCAGCCTGTTTCTGGTGTCGATCGTCGAGCTGGAAGAGTCACATCTTCTCTTCTGAAATGCAAAAAAAAAAGGGACCGACACTTCACGGCGACGCAGTTTCTGTTTTTCCATCCCGTCTCTTTTCTCTGTGTTTGTGTGAGATGACACCAAATGTATTTTGATATATAATGTCACTTTGTTTGCACACCAGATCGACGTTGAGGTGCGGATGCACCTAAATGACTTGAAACGTGTCCTGCTGATATTATCCCAAAAGCTTTGTTTTAAAACGTACGTTTAAGAAAACGATGTGTGTGAAGATAAGTCGATGCTGTGTTTCTCCAATGGAAAATAAATCTCAAAATCAAGTCAAAATCACTGCCTCCTGTTGCCTGTGACTCATCCCCGGCTTTAGATTCCCGAGCAGTTTCCTCCGTGCGATTCTGTACAGATACACGTCAGCCTGATCGTCGCAGGCAGAATCTGCTGCTCTTTTGTGTCCTCTGCACAAATGTGTTCAGAATTCTAATCGGACTCATTGTCGCGGCGCTGGCTGGTCCTGTAGGAGACATACATCACACTCTAAGTGGATGTGGTGTCACACTCACTGGTGTGAGCACATACAACCAAAATGCAAACTTTATGTCGGCTACATATACGTATATATGTGTGTGTGTGTGTACATCGAAAAGAGGTTTTTTAAGTTAAACTAATTTATTTACTACCTACCATCAATACATAATTATGACATACATTACATCATAAGTTATGTGTGTATATATGACTTCATGGTTTGTGTGATGTTTACATTCAACATTTTGTTGAATATGTTATTTTTCCAAATCACGCAGGTTTTTCATTGAATCCTCATGATAGAACACATTTCACAAAATTAGGGCGAATTTAAGATATTAATCGAAACACACCAAGTTTTGAGTGTCTGTGTGTGTGTGGG
>JAFBJT010112419.1:59289-76266 GCA_016785325.1 Chascanopsetta lugubris
CATATATACATTCAACATTTTGTTGAATATGTTATTTTTCCAAATCACGCAGGTTTTTCATTGAATCCTCATGATGGAACACATTTCACAAAATCAGGGCTAACTTAAGATTCTAATCGAAACACACCAAGATTTGAGTGTCTGTGTGTGTGTTGGGGGGTGGTGGGGGGGTGTGGGGGGGGGGGGGGCATCACTCTGATCTAAATAAAGAGTTAAAGGCATCAATCTGAGCGAGGTGACAGAAAGTCCCCGGGAGGCCATGTGACTCCCTCAGCCTGCTCGGGCTGGTATTTGCTATCTGTTGTCTGGAGGGCGGCTGCCCCGACGGCCTCCTGCGCCGGAGCCGGTGGAACCCAGCTCGTCCGGTTAGACCAGCGTGGGTCTCATTCCTGGCTGAATGAGAGGCTTGTGTAAACCTGGTCCCACGGCGCTATATAAAGCGCCGGGCTGAGTGCAGCCAGTCAGTCCGGGCTCGTGTGACACAGAGGAAGCGACTTCACAGGTGTGTTAGTGAGAGAGAGAGAGAGAGAGAGAGGGAGAGAGAGAGAGAGAGAGAGGGAGAGGGATCATCTTCTCCATGTGGGCAGACGGGACACAGCCCCGTGGAACCTCTGGACTTGGCCTGTTCGTAGCCGGTGAGTCTGCGACGCTGACGCTTGTTGTCGTGACTTGTAATCGTGTTCTAACTCCGCGCTGTTTCTCTCTCCTCGGTGGAACCACGCAGCACTCGGAGGGCAGGTTGGACTCTTCGGAACCCGCGGAACACAAACGATCTGTAGTCTTGCTGATGAAGTGGTTCTCAACAGTTCAACAGTTCTTAGAGAAAATTGTGAAATGTTTAGGACCACTTGACCAGTTAGACACATGCTGCACCTCTGGAGGCCGAGCCCCCCATCCACCCCCCACCCACCCACCTCGCCCCCTCCCAGGACTTGGGGCCATTTTATGATTGTGTGATTGTCTCTGCTGCTGCTGCTGTGATTGTCCTCCTCTTCTGCCAGTGAACACCCCGCGTGTCACAGAGCCACCGTCCCCCTGCCGCTGTGCCGCTGTGCCGCTGTGCCACCGTGCCGGGCTCTAAAACCCTCATCAAGCTTCAGTCGTTTCATTCCGCTGGCACACGCGCAACTTTTTAACAGTCCTGCTAATGCACTGCTGTCTCTCTCTCTCTCTCTCTCTCTCTCTCTCTCTCTCTCTCTCTCTCTCTCTCTCTCTCTCTCTCTCTCTCTGTGTTTTACGGTTGCTACTGTGCAGAGCTACTGATTAAAACAAGTCAATAAAGAACCATTTGTCTCTGTGGAGTCTGTGTGGGATGGTGGACCTCGTCAATTTAGATAAAGGATTTTCTTTTAAAGGTGCAGTGGGTACGATTTCAGTCAGTTGTGTCACCTCTATTGGTAGAAAACAAAATTATGTATCAAATTGAACAGTTGTATTTCCATAATCACCAAAATGTCTTTTTGTTGGAGGAGTGGGTCCTCTCTACGAGGGCCACCATGTTTTTACAGTAGCCCATACTAAACATACTAAATGTCTTTTGAGTTTTACTGACAACTGAAGTCTCCCACAGGTTCTCCTGCATGTTCCGAAGGGTGAGGTGAGGTGATGGATACAACATTCAGCTTCACCACTAGATGTCACCAAATCGTACACACTGCACCTTTAAAGATACAGCGTGTAAAACGTCCTGATGTGTGATTTCCATCTAACATGGTGGAAGGATCTTGTAAGCAAGCAACCATTTCGGTGCGTAGCGGGAACAACGGGCTCACTGTGTCACAGCGGGTACACATTAGTGCCATCTAGTGGTGAGATTGAAAATTGCAGGTGATTTCTGCTCACGTCCTGCCATCTCTTGCCAGCTAAACTATAGTGGCCTTCGGCTATCATCACAACTTGGGCTGTACTGTAAAAACATGGCGATGCAACATGGCCGTCTCCATAGCGACGACCTGCTTCTAATGTAAACATAAAGGGCTCCGAACGGGAAATGAAATTGCACTCGTAATTCCTCAGTGTTTTTCTATATTTTATTTCTGAAAATACAAGTAATTCAGGTGATAAGATTTAAAAAAAAAAAAAATCTTTTAAAGGTGCAGTGTGTAAGATTTCAGTCATTTTTGTCACTTCTCAAATATGGTACAAAACAATTACATACTGATATTTTCATCAAGTTTCCCCCCCATTACCCCTCAATGAGCCCATGAATGTATATTCACATGAGGAGCAGGTCCTCTCTATGGGGGCCGCCATGTTTCTAGAGTAGCTCAGAGTGGACACACGGAACATCTTTTTACTTTTACTGACAACTGAAGTCGACCACAGCGTCTCCTGCATGTTCAGAAGGGTGAGGGTGACGTGATGGATGCAACGTGCAACTTCACCTCTAGAGGTTGCCAAATCTCACACACGGCCCCTTTTACTTGATTAGTGGGGGGTTGGAAAAGTACCATATTCTCAACTTTGCAGTCCAAACGAGGATGTAATTTGACTTTAAACGACTTTAAACCCAAGAAAACCCACAACTCCGCCGTCCGATCGTTGGATTGGATTGACCCGCGGACTCCATCCGACACCTCTGCATGGCGCGGAAATCCAAGCGCCCCCTCTTCCCAGGGAGCGGGGGCTACTTAATATTGCATAAATCATTCATGAGAGCACCGTGCACCGATTATTCCCCCGCTCTCTCTCTCTCGCTTCAGACGGGCCCCCTTCATCCCCCTTCTTCCTTTTGATCTCCGAGAACTATCAATATTTGCTAAACGCCCTCTCACAAAGCCGCGGGTCCGCGTGCCGGGCCGAGCCGCGGAGGTGTGACACCGCGGGAGGAGAAGACAGGGGAGGGGCATTAATGAGACGGACGCCCCTGAGCCATTTCCCCCTGTACGTGCACAAGGGCAGCAGATGTAGCAGCACTTGCCCGTCCCCGGGGGAGACCCACGTCCTCCGGATTTCATCAGCGGCTGAAGGGTGGAGGAGGGTGGAGGAGGGTGGAGGAGGGGGGGGGGGGGGGGGGGGGGGGGGGGGGGGGTATAGTAGGGAGACCCAGCCCAGCCAGGCCTCCTCCTGGGTGGGGAGTGGTGGGTGATGGAGGTGGTAAATCATCTTTACTGTGGATTGTAATTATGGGCCTCTATGCTGACAAGACAGCCCCCGCCTCCTCCCCCTCCCCCTCCCCCTCCCCCTCCTCCGCCCCATTTCAAAATAAAAGTGTGTGTCTATTCTTGTGAGATGGGAGAGGGGGGAGGGGGGGGGGCGTGATGGTGTTGAGTGAGGTGTTTGTGGGATCAAAAATAATTTATTCATGCCTGGAATATTTATTATTTACCCCCCTCTGCTCGGGCATCGCAGCAGCATTGTTGCACGAGAGGCTAAATCCTGATGAGTGATTCTTGTTCTCCTCTCGTCTCGCGTGCTGAGGAGTAAGAAAACGGGCCATTCTGCTGATTTCACTCCTTTTCTTCAGTGGGCACAGGTCAAACCATGACACCCGTCTGGGGCTCTGCTCTCAGCGTCTCTATAAAATGTAAAAACCACTCCAGTGGCGTCATAGTTTAGTCATCAAGAGCAACACATTTGCAAAAAACGATGTGACACTCCAGATTTGAATATTGCCCTGTTGTAAGATTCAAGATTGAAATTGAAGGAATAGCCCTTTAAACCTTCCTTGTGGCTGTTCAGATCTAAATACTGGCCGAAACTGAACATGAAACAATTGGTTTGTCTACATTTTCATGTTGGCCATGTTGAACCACCATGTTTTCGCAGTGACCAAGAATAGAAACGTCACAACACCAGATTGGTTCTCCAACGCATATTCAGCAACATGCCACCACTAGAGGCCACCAAATCACACATGGAATCCACCTTCAATTCCAATTTGGAAGTCATGTTTTTTGATGCCTGTTTGTTTGTTTGTTTGTGAACAAGATCACACAAAACGTTACATTTCGCTGAGGGATGGATATATATTGAAATTACATCGTGTGTCGGCCTTAAATGGACCATTGTAAGAAGCAGCTGAACTACGTTGAAAACTGATATTTTAAGACATTTTCCACTACAGCCATAGCCACCCTAAAACAGTATAAGGCTCCAGTCGCTTCACATATTTGGACTATAATGACCTTATCTCTCAGCGGCAGCACATACAGGCTCACTGGACCTGACAAAGACACAGATTCATACCCGTGTTCGTTGGCCCTGACACTTTTCCACGGAAGCACGCGGCACAGAAGAGAATCGACGAGTGAAAACCTGCCGGAGCCACCGAGTTCAGCGCGTGCAGAGCGGCTCCACTCGGATGACATCATATCCTCAGCCGGCCTCGGCTCCGGGAGGGGAAACCGGTTCAACTTCATGAATTAAAACTGAGCCGACAAAATGTTCCGCGCGGCCTCAGCGCCAGAGCCAGACTGTCAGACCGTTAACGCTCATCATATCATGTTCCTCGGCGCCGCTCCAGTCAGCCGGCATCGCGGTGACGGAGCGGCGCGCTGGTCACGACCACTCAATACGGCGTCATTAGCCTCCGCCTGCGGGAGGAGGTGACGGCTCCTTATTGGCAGGTGATTAATGCTCATGAGATCTGCCCGAATGTCACAACAGTTGAATTATTCAGCGGCAAAACATACGGCCCGCGGGCCAAAAACCGGCCGGCCGCAGGGTCCAATCTGGCCCAGGAGATGAGAAGACGTTCAAAGGTGCGGTGTGTACGAGTTCTGTCATTTTTTTGTCACTTCTATCTGTAGATATTAGAACTACGAAACAATTCCATTTATCCATCGCCCCAATTTTTTTTGGTATATAACTCTAAAATGAACCCCTTTAATGTATATTTACATCAGGAGCGCGTCCACCTTCTGGGAGCCGCCATGTTTTTACAATAGATTTACAATTGATTGAACGTCCCTGACATCTTTTGAGCTTTCATGACACCCATGGGTTCCCCTTCATACTCGAAGGGGAAGGGTGAGGTGATGGATACAATAATGCAACTTCACCTGTAGATGTCACCAAATCGTACACTCTGCACCTTTAATGGCAATTATTCACAGCGAAAGTAACTGCAATTTCAAATTCGTCCACTCGGGGGTTGCGCACAACACTGTCGATCTGTATTGGTAATAATGCTCTGATTTTGGTGGTCCGGCCCACTATGTGGCCCCTGAGCTAGAATGGGTTTGGCACTCCTGCCTTAAAGGTACAGTGTGCTGGATTTAGTGACATCTGGTGGTGATATATCACGATACTCAACTCAACCTTCCATTCATAACGTATAGGATGATCTGCGATGCAAGAAATAGGAAATGTACTTTAATCCAAGTCTTTCATACTGCACCTGTAAATCACCAGGTTTCGGTGCAGGTTGATTCTTCTAAAAATCCGCATTTTCTTGATGTCCTGACTCGATGCGTTCGCAGTCGGCTGGAACTCGGCCGTCCTGAAATCAATCAGAATGGAATCAGTGTTGATGTGATTGGAGAAGCTTGTACCTGCAGTTCATCACCATCCAACCAGGGAGTGAGCCAGACATGGAGAGTGTCCTGGATCTACCTGATTATCCCCCAGTGGAAGATACTGTGCCATAAATACATCCTTCAGGACTATTACATAGGAGACCCGGATTCCATGAAGTAGGTACTGATGAGGTCATTACTTTGCACATACTCATACAGTGTGATTACTACTGGGAGGCTGTCGTCAGGGGCTGTACACTGTAAAAAATACCCATAACCGGACCCATAATGTACGTGATTTCAGTGCAAAGGGTCACATTGAAATCAATGTTTTCTAAAAAAGTGTTGAATTAGCTTGAATGTCATTTTGATGAAGTAAAGATAGAAAACGTGTAAAATGAGATATTTCACTTTCTTCAATCAAATCCCTTTCAAACAATTGGATGTATTCATATCAGCAATGGGTGACAAAAACATGTATTATGATGCCACCCTTTAGAATGACCACTGAAAGTAACATGGGAGACTGTATATGTAATTGTAAGCTGACATTAAAGGTGCAGTATGTAAGATTTTGGTCAATTTCTATCTGTAGAAATAGAACTACAAAAGAATTACAGACATTTTCATGAATGTATAATCACCTAAATGTATGACTTGATTTTCACATTACCCTAAAAAGAGGCTTTTAACGAATGTTTACATGAGGAGCGGGTTCACCCTATGGGGGCCGCCATGTTTGTTAACAATACCCCAGAGTGGACGTACTAAACGTCTTTTGAGATCTATTAGGTCAACTGATAATAAGACAACTAATGTCTGTCACAGGTTCTCCTGCATGTTCAGAAAGGTGAGGGTGAGGTGATGGATCCAACGTGCAACTTCACCTCTAGATGTCATCAAATCGTACACACTGCACCTTTAAGTCCAGGGTAAATATACATTTTTTTCGAGTGTATACTCCCAGGGCTGTCACTGTATTGTCATGGTCGTGGTGGCAGCAAATCGGGTGGGAGAGCAGGTCATCACTTGCTGACGGGGGTGGGGGGGGGGGGGCGGAGGAGAGGGGGAGAGAGAGAGAGGGGGAGAGAAAGGGAGAGAGAGAGAGAGAGAGAGGGAGGGGGAGAGGGGGGCCACGCTGCCTGTTTGGTTTCAGGCTGAGCTGCAGAGGAGGGGAGGAGAGAGGGATGGACTGGATGGTGTGAGAGGCAGGAAAGGGGGTGAAGGGAGGACAGAGGGGGGAAGCAGATAACATGGGAGGGAGGAGAGGGGAGAGAGAGAGAGAGAGAGAGAGAGAGAGAGAGAGAGAGAGAGCATAAGGTGGCTCCTGCTGCAGCATCACACATCACATCATGACCCGCACCAGGATGGAAACAAGTGCATGTGAGCGCGTGTGAGGCTGCGTCTGTGCGCACGGATGGATCGAGCCGCCTCCGCCGCCGCCGCCGCCGCCGCCGCCGCATTGTCTCCGCCGCAGCCCTGAGGCAAGGCAGCTCCTTTTACGCACACGTGCGGGCGCGCACCGGGACCTCGCTGGATGTCCGGATTACTGCACCCAGCGGATGTGTTCGTCGGAGGGTCCGAGAGGCGTGCAGCCTTAGATGGATGCGCAGCTCACATAGTTTCTCTTCCTGTGGAGCGGAACACTTTCTCCCCGAGGCTTCGCGCGCCGCCCGCATGGCTCTGCCCAACTCACCGGGCTCCCCCGGAGCCGGGAAGCCCAGCCCCGGCGTCATCGACCTGGGGACGATCATCGTGGACTCCGACATCATATTTGGATTTACGAGTCACCTGTTAAAGAGGAAGACGAAGGTAAGAGGGAGGGCGTGTGGTGGAGGGAGCCGCGCGGAGCAGCGCGTGCTTGTGCGTAAAGTCGTCACTGGAGAGCGATGCGCCCCTGTCCAGAGGTGGATGAGGACCTGGAGGAGCACCGTGCAGGCGTGCACCATCTTTCGTCGTTACACATCACTGCGTGACTTATCCAACACCCATGCAACAATTTGCAATACATTCGAATTCAACTTTACGGGTGTTTTTAGGGATGTTGCCAAAACGAGAAAGGTCAGATTGGTTAGACAATTAAGATGGAAAGTGTCAATGGAAAAATCAACACGTCAAACATATTTATATGCATGTGATTATGTATTTTTATGTTTAAAAAAAACAAAAGTAAAACCTTTGCAGCATGATTTTGGAACTTTCCACTATGAAAAACTGCATTAAATGACATTGTATCTCAAAGTCCCTCCCTGACATCCCATAATACTATCTGAGGACAGGATCCTCCAGGTGGCTCCAGTCTATGGAGCCCTGAGCACGAGCGCATGTGGCCGCTGTCGCTTACATCATCCAGCATGAAATATTCAAAGTTGACCAAATGAAATATTTAACCTGAGTGTGAGGTTTGCCCCCCCCCCCCGTCCCGTCCACCTCTGCCACTTCAGGAGGCTGCTGCAGCTCCGCGGTTACACCAGAGGATGGCGCCAGAGTCACACTTACAACCAGTAGGGGCAGTGCAGCTGCAACAGTTGATGAGTAAGGGCTCTGGACAAAAAGCCACTGAGAGAAAAACCAGACAACAGGATCCAGTGATCCCAGTCTCGTGGTCTTGCTGGAGTTTTCAGAATTGGATTTTTTTCACGTTTTATTAAAATGTGATGATAACCAAAATGAGATATTGCTACACAGCTTTTGTCCGATAAAGTCCACCCAAACTTTATTCAGACCTTATCCTAATTTAACATATCAAGCACATTTTAGGGTAATAAATGCACCGATTCGCACACAGGGGTGACTTTAATAATGATAAATCAGCAGTATTGTTATTTTAAGTTCCATTTCTGCCAGTTGACCTACAAATGATTCACCAGTATCCTACACACTGCACCTTTAAAAGTTGTCATATTTTTTTGAATGTGCCTCCAGAATGTGGAAAATGCTGATACATAGATGTGAACATGAGATGGTTGACTTTGGTGAAAAGCTCAGGAAAGTGAGTTTCAGGCGTGTAAAGGTACAGTGTGTCAGATTTAAGTGACATCATTTCAAATTCCATCGGCAGAAACTGGTCGTAGAGATGTGTGTGTGTGTGTGTGTGTGTGTGTGTGTGTGTGACTGGACAATCACCGGAATGTACATAATATTATTTTCGTTATCCTCGAATGGACCCTCTCTATTTGAATGTAATATCAACAGCAGGTCCACCCCATATGGATCCCACCATTATTTATTTTTTTTACTTTAGCCCAGGACGGACAAACTAAACACCTTTTGAGTTCATGTACTATACAGGGGTGGCAGTAGCTCAGTCCGTAGGCACTTGGACCCGGAGGGTGGCAGGTATCGAGTACTGAGTGCGGACTGGTACCTGGAGAGGTGCCAGCTCCTCCTGAGCGCTGCCGAGGAGCCGAGCACCATGCCCAGATAACATCTGCAGGCTACCATAGGCTCTCCTTCATGCAGAGTGATGGGGGTGGGTAGGGGGGGGGGGGAGTGTTTAGCTGCAATATGCAACTTTGCCACAAGGGGTCACTGTATCCAACATACTGGAGTGTATATCAGTAGAAATGAGCTCTATCGTATTGCACATAAAAACAAATAAGAGGGGAGTGAAATGGAAGATGTAGTGGCAATATGCAGCTTTGCCACTAGGTGTGAGGAAATGAAACCGGCCGAACCTTAAAGGTGCAGTGTGTAAGATTTGGTGACCTCTAGAGGTGCGTGTTGTATCCGTCACCTCACCCTCACCCTTCTGAACATGCAGGAGAACCTATGGTAGACTTCGGTTGTCATTCAAACTAAAAAGATGTTTGGTATGTCCACTCTGGGCTACTGTGAAAACATGGTGGTCCCCATAGGGTGAACCCTCTCCTCATGTAAATGTACTTTAATAGGCTCTTTTCAGGGTAATGGGAAAGAAAACACTTTTTAGGTGACTCATGAAAATGTCAGCATGTAATTGTTTTGTAATATTTTTTAGAAGTGACAAAAAAAACCCCAAATCTTACACACTGCACCTTTAACATAAGAGGGAACTCTTCAACAGTGCAAAGCAGGGATGGGAAGGTTTGGCTGAGGACATGTCCAGCTTGCGATATCCAACCTCACCACTAGATACCAGTAAACTCCACAAACTGTCCCTTTAAACTCCTCCAGCCTGCTCCACCACTCAAACAGTCCCACCGTTTGCAGCTCCCCTCAGCCTCAGTCCTCCCATTCCTCCGCGGTCACCGCCTCCTCCAGACTCCACCAGCTCCTCACGCGCACTCTCACTCAGCCACACCGGACCAGCAGCGGCAGGGCCCGGCCACACTGTGACAGATGAGCGCCCAACTCCGCCGCTCCATCCCGCCTATGGCTCCGCGTCGCGTTTTTCACTTTACCACGTCAAACTTTTGACTTCACCCAGAAGCTGCGACCTCGACATTAGCCGGGGGGCGTGAGGGGTGCGTGTGTGTGTGTGCTCGGGGGGGGGGGGGGGGGGCGGGGGCCCCCCCGGGGGGGGGGGGGGGGGGGGGGGGGACATGAGCTCACTCGGTGGCAGCGACACCGGCAACCACATGTTCACTGTAAGTGCCCCGCACCTGGTTGTGTGTCCGAGGACGGACTTGTGTTATTAACGTATGAACGGGCGCCATTAGCAGGTGTCGTGTGCCGCCGTTGTTGTTATTGCTTAAGTAGCTCTCCTCTCGACAGGTGGAGGGATGTCCCGGCGGAGAGTCCCCGGTCGCCCCCAGGAAGAGGCTCTTCTCGGCGGAGGACGCGCGGTGCAGCAGCCGGCCTCCCCCCGAGGGCGCCGGCTCGGTCTCCATCAGCGAGTCGGAGGAAAAGGGCGGCATGTGCCCGCAGTGTGAGCACCGGGTGTCCGAGCTGAAGAGGCACGCGCTGGCACTGGCGGACCAGAACTCGCTGAAGGTCGGTGACGTCACTTTTGCAACTCTTGAAAAGTGTCTAGTATGTAATACTGTGTCCATTAGAGTTGCTTTATTGTCATTGTTTCATTGTTCGTGAACAAAAACAGTCAACAAGTGAACAAGTCCGTCAGGCTGACTCTCTGTCGCCCACCTTCACCATCCACCTGCCAGGACCCCCCCCTCCCCACCCCCCCATCTCCCGGAATCCACCTTTAAATTGTTTATTGCCACGTCTGGCTTCAAATGCCGGCCTTGGACGTGAATATGGAAGCTTTTGAAAGACTTTGAAAGTGGCCCATTGTTTAGCCGAACAATGCTTATCTCTTTATTTGGAGGGTGGTGTTAGTGGTGGTGGTCGAGGAGGGGGTTTCTTAAATCGAGGCTCGCCGCTCTCGTCTGCGACTGCGGAGGAAGTGGCGTCCCGGCCGACCTTCGCCGCGCATTGAAAGTGTTCCTGTGCGGCCGCTCACCCACAATTCCCACCGCTGGTTAAATATAGGCCCTGCAGACTGCTGCTGCTGCTGCTGCTGCTGCTGCCATTGTGGTGGTGGTAGTGGTGGCCAGGCCGGGGGTCTTCCCCGGGGTCGGTGCTCCTTTATGGTCCCAGTTTTCGAGAGTTCGGAGGTTGGATTTCAGCTCCTCCAGGTTCACTACCGCCCCCCCCCCCCCCCCCCCCCCCCCCCCCCCCCCCCCCCCCCCCCCTCACCCCCCACCCCGGTTTCCCGCAGCACCCGACGGTCATTCGGGAACAGGCACATACTATACCGGGCACAAGGGCCCATTTCTGTAGCACCTGCATCCGAGACCGCATCTGCATGTGTGGTCCGATCTTTGTTCTTAGCATATCAGATCTATATGCAGGTATCAGGTACGTCCACCCTGGGAGCACATTAAGCCTTTGCTTGGCTGCCATTATCTGCCATGGGAACTGACCTCCCCTTTTTAGTGAGGGACCCTCCAGCAGTACTTTGTGGCCTTCGCCAGGTGCTCGGCGTTTAGGGGAAGGAGATGAGAAGCGGCCCCTCCCCTTTTTGCACTTGTTGATGGCTAAATTGGGCTTTAATTCCGGGGTGGCAAACGGTGATGGCAGGATGCTGTTATTGTACCAGGGCTTATGGTATGGACTACCCACCCCCCCACCCCCCCCCCCCCCCCCCCCCCCCCCCCAAGAACACCCCCACCCCAAGCCAGAGGATAATAAACCCTATTGTCTTACTCTACGTTTGAGTGGCTCACCTGTCGGGCCTCCACAGGATGGGCTCGGTTATGGCCGATCGTTTCCAAATTGCTTCCTTCTCCTTCTCCCGCCGAGGGGACGGGGGTCAACCGGACGACACAGGTGGCCCTAAGGATGGATGGTTGTGTACCTGCGCGGGCCCCCGCAAGGGTCTGTGTTGTGTCTGTCGGTCATCATGGGAACAAAAAGCCGAGACTGTTTACCCGAGGTCCCACTTCCCCTCCCGCCCCGTCCGCCAGCTTTTTTTTCCTTCTCCCTTTTATAATAAAGAGGAAGTCGGCTGGGTCCCCAGACGTCCCCGCCACCCCCCCGCCCCCCACCCCCCCAGCCCCGCCCGGCCCGTGCTCTTATTGTTTGAATACAGTCGTAGTAGCAAGTGCGTGAAAATTCAAGGAAGACTGTTTGGGTTGGGAGAATGTGCTTTCATACGTGGAGTCAATTGGAGGGAAAGTTCACATTCAAGTCTCCCAGACAAGCTTTTGTGTTTTCCTGTTTGGGTCGAAGGGAACATGCTTACAAGAACGTCCTGTGAACAATTATGGGAGGAAAAGGCCCGGCTTTTTCTTTTTTCTTTTTCTTTTTTGCTGCATAAGCATTAAATGGTTCAGTGTGTAAACACTCTCTGTCTACTTGGATACATTGGAATATGAAATGATGAATACTGATGATTTTGTGAATTGGAGAATGTACGAATTATTGTTTTCAACACGTGCCTATAAGGCCCTTATGTTTTGATCAGGACCAGGTCCACTCTATTGAGGCTATTGAGGATAACTCCTCCATGCTTGGATGGCAGTGCTGAGCGCTTTTCACCACCACTCATCCCTAAATGTCACTCAATTCTACATACTAGACCTTTAATCAATAGAAATGAGCCCCTTCACTTTAAACACAATAAATGGGAACGGAATAGGAAGGGAAGGGTGCGGTTGCAGGTGTCCACCTTCATCACATAACTTCACCTCTAGATGGCACTGAATCCTACACGCAAGCCTCTAGATTGCAAAAAAAGATGTCTTTACACGCCTACAGCCACATGTCTTTCTTTTGCCTCGTTTCAAAGGTAACACTGGTTTTTGACAACATTTGAAAAGCATTTCATCTTCACGTACAACCTCATTAGCCTTCCAGTTGCCACACATTAATAATTACAAATACTTAATTCCATTAAAAGAGGCGTTGAAAGACGCAGCCATAAAAATAAACGATGTCCTTGAGCAAAGGTCCCAAAGTTTTTTTTTTTTTCTTTTGCGCCTCTTTGATGCATTTGATGTTTTTCAGATCGCACACGATTAAAAACAAACGCACAGACACCGACAACCGCCAGACTCGATGCAATCAAGGGAATTCACCTATTTAATTTGCATAATTAAAAAGTACAGTGAGGGAGTGACTTCAATGGGGGATAGCAGACAGTCTGCGTTCAGTGATTGCAGAGTGCGCTTATTGTGGCTGGACGCGGCGACGCGGCGAGGTGAGGTTTGATGCAGGAAAGACGACTTCAAAGTAACCGAGCGGCTGCCTGGTGTAATCAGACTCTGTCAACGCGCTCCGACAGAGCCAGATTAGATCCACTCTCACTCTGTAAATCTCACCTCTCATCTGTTTTAAAGTCTGAAAGGGAAAGTTCCTCTTTTTTTTTTTTCTTTTTCTTTAATGAGATGAAATCATGTCCTTTTGTGCCCGTGTCATGATGGAAACATTAGCGGAGTGTCACTGACAACAATAGGTGATTAGGTGTAAATGGACTCGGTAGCCTGAAGTGAACGGAAAGGTTTTTAATTCCCTACCCGCGGCTTAGCTGCAGCAGCTTAGACCCTTTAGTCGCAGTTTTGTCATTTGAAACCTTTTGTTTATTTAAGAGGCTAACTTTAATTCTAATCACGGAACCATTGGAAAGTTGATGATTGGGGAGAGTGGCAGCCAAAAAGACCGGATTACACTAATAAGATATGCACGGACATTCATCGCAGCTCTGCTTTCCTGCTTTCATTCCTTCCTGTTGAGAGAACTGACAAATTCACTCGTTCATTATTGACACTCACTCATGTGAGGTTCACTTAGTTCAAAGGATTGTACTCATTCTGGGGTCACACAGTTGAATTGGTGTCATTACTAGTACATGTTGACGATCTAATAGGCTCAGAAAATGCTGTAGTATTCTCATGTGGTCCACCACTCCAGCTCTTGTTGTCTCTCTCCCCACACTGAAACGCTCTGTAGAGCTCCTGCCCCTCCCTCACAGAAAAGCCCTAATTGGCCAGCTGGCCCAGTCAACTGATCCCAGCTGATGCAGCAACTGTCCCACAGAGATGTCACATGTGTTTTCTGTCATAAAGAGCGCCCCCTATCTCTTTTGGGATTCTTACTGGAAACATTATATAGAGTGTACACACAGCTAGCATGTCAGCTAAGTATTTTGGCTAACTTTTATTGAGAGTATTGCGTAAAGGAACAGTCCAACTTTTTGGATGACACACTGAGTAGTATTTGTTTAGGTGCTATATGTCATACCTGAATGTCCAAGTCAAACTGTTCCTCCCTGTTTCTAGCTTTGATGCTAAAGCTCAAATCTTCTTGATTTCGGAGCCATCATTTTCCGACATGGGCCCTGAGCAAAGTTGTCAAAGGCTATGCCACAGAATCCATGTAGTACCTTCTGCGTTGACCTTTGTTCCTCAAAAAAAACTTTATTGCAATTCTCTTTCCGTGTTGACATCTCGGTCGGCCTCTTTCACGTGCCCTAATTTTTGTTCTGAGATTGAAAAAACCTCCGACTCAGCACACATGCTGCTGTGCGATCGCACTCTTCCCATCGAACTCGGGGCCAGGACGTGAATAACTTTTGATTTAATGCTGCAGCTGACAATGCTTATACTCTCAAAGGCTAAATTCGAAAGCTTCGCACCGGACCATCAGATCTTTTCCATTTTCAGGGTATTAGCGGACTTATTGCAAAAAGTGCAGGTCAGTGCTAACGTCTGCGGTGCTAACACCTGCTCATAAATACTGAGGTCCATGAATATCAGTGCATGGTCGGCCCTCGCAAAGCTCTGTAGCTCACTGACTTATTAACAGAGAATGTCCTGCAGGGCCGTAATGGCTGGAAGATGTGGATTACAGCCGAGCTAGTTTGAGGTTGAGGTCAGTTGCAGCCAGAGCCCGCCTTCCCGACGACCTTTGACCTCAGGAAATGGGGGAAACTGAACGTAGCGGCACAAGCTAATCAGGTCAGTGAACATCCAAGCGTACCAGGGTTGGATGTGGGTTCACGGAGAGCGGGCAAAGCGGCAGATAGCAATAATGAATACAGTGCACGGCTGATATATGCACAACGTGTCCAAGCCTATTATGGATGGTGTGTACGAGTGTGACTGCGAATGCGGCTGCGGGAATTAGTTTGTACCGTCGGGCCTTTTGCCAGTTTTTTCATGTCGGATTCATAAATAATGGGGAGAGTAATTTTCTCAAATGGCTCATTTGGATTCATGTTTGATTTGTTTCTGCTTTGTTCCTCGTTTGACCCCCTGATCCGCTGGAAGTGCAGGCTTTTGACTGAATCCATGTAAGCGTGTCAAATCAGGTTGTGTTTTTTTTTCTTTTTCTTTTTTTTTTTTTTTCCGTCTAAAGCACCAGAGACGGGAATTTAATCAACCCAGTTTCATGCAACTGGTGTTTCTTGACTTAGAAATAAACACCTGCTTTTGCTTGAATCTCACGTTTTTCCTACATCCTCTTATTTCATTCTGAAAGTCTGGGAAAGGAAAAGCGTGAGGCAGAGCGTGGCGCCGCCATGACCAAGGACCCGGCTGGTACATCGCTTTGATTTCGATTTAGCTAAGGCCATTAAGTTGTGCCTCTGTCCTTGTCCCTGTGCTTACAAACACGGGGAATTGCTGTAATGACCAAAGTGCGTCTGACAATTTGCCAGTTTTTCAGACTGTCATTATTGGACCCTCTTTGACCCATTTTGTCAAAACATCAGCAAATAAGTTAGCGACAGTCATTGAATGCCAAACTAGCACCACGTCGAGCAGTCGAACTGGGCAACTTAATAGCCCTGCCTTTGTGTTGTCCACTTTATTCTGCACTGGCCCCTGTGTTTTTGTTATTATCTGCAGTGGCAGACACCTCTGTCATATGCTCTGTATGCTCGCCTCCGTTCAGTGTCTGCGATCCTTTAATTGTATGTGGGTGGAACACGTGTAGCATGTGAGTGTCTGAGGGTAGATGCACAACAGCGTTTTTTTTCTGCGGTGCCACGTAAATGTATGGAGTTTATGATAGACAGGAAGAAGAGGGTGCCCCCCCCCCCCCTCTGCCACCCCACTTGGCTTCTGTTTCCCAGACCATTCAGAGGTTGTCCTACCTCTCCTTTGTCGACTGACCTTTGACCTTTCTGTCAGTTCTCCCACTCTTGATGATGGGTTAGAGTTTCAGTGGTGGGGGTGGTGGCGGGCGGCGGGGGGGCGACCGGGGCAGGAACAGGTGTAAGGCTGCCAGGTTGGCTGCAGGAGGGAGGCTGACAGGACAGAGTGATGGGCAGACGGATGGAGGGAGTGAGGGAGTGAGGGAGGGAGGGAGGGAGGGAGGGAGGGACAGAAGAGAGGCTGTGTAAAAAGAACCCTCCGGTAGTGAAACTCGAGCAGACGCAGAGTTAAAACAGAGCATGACCATATTATTCTCTCCACCTCTAAGCACCTGAGCCCTCGAGGCTTGTGTGTGTTGCATGCCTGTGTGCGCCTGCTCAGCAGTGCATGCACTCAGGAGAGAGAGCGAGCGAGCGAGGCAGGGGAGGAGATGAGAGACGAGACAGGAGAGTGCAGTGGGGCGGTGGGGGGGGGGGGGGGGGGGGGGGGGGGGGGCGGGGACTCCGGGCGACTCCGGGCTGAGCCGTCCCCTCGTTTCATCCCTGCGTGCAGTGTGACTTTTGCTTTATGGCATGTGGCCGTATTAAACCACAGAGCAATAATCTGGTGTCAAGTGGTGCACAGACCACAGACATCAGTCACCGTGCAGCACCCAGTCTGTGAGGCTGCGGCAGGGCGCAGCTGTTCTCTGCCACTTCCCGTCAGGTCTGCACCGCTCCAGCGAAGCGCTGCGTCGGCCGCGTTATCCGCACGAGGACTCGTTTAGTCCTCGTGCGTGATTATCGAAGGTGCAGACGGTCTCTGTTGCCTCCAAGTCTTGGGAACTGTCGTGTTGTCGGAAATCACCGTAGCTGTGCAGCTCGAGTTCCGCTGAGTGTCGTTTTGGTGTTTTACCACGCGTAGTCGTCGTTGACGCGCAGACGAGCGATTCGCGCACACGGAGACGTGCTCTGTTAAGCAGCGGCCCGATCTGTGCGCAACCCCCCCCCCCCCCCACC
>JAFBJT010112419.1:76624-102735 GCA_016785325.1 Chascanopsetta lugubris
GCCCCCCTTTCCCCCCCCCCCCCCCCCCCCCCCCCCAAAATTTCTGGAACGTACTCATTGGCGCTTTAATAAATGAAAATGGAAAAGAAACCAAAGTGACATTTGAAATATATATATTGCCTCTAAACCCCATAAATCATATACGGGCATCTCCCCAGCAAGTGCCCCATTTTCCACCACTTGCTGTACATCACAGTGGGCATGGTACAACAAGCACTCATGGAATAAAAGATTTTCCCCTCATTTTCTATATTTTCCGGCCTTATTTTCCTCCTGTGAGCCAGAATGTGCGGCCATATCTCTTTAAATGTGGACACTGGAACCACCCTATCGGTATTAAAGGGGCCCTGAATCGTTTTTAATTTACTTTCTTGACTTTGCTGCCTCTCAAAGTTGTTCCACCGACCAGCAACCAAGTGTGCAATGGAGGCCGCTTCTTCCACAGTGTCCTCTGCAGCTTCATTTTACATCTTTAATTTGCTGAGCCGAAAGCGAATTGACCCCAATTGTTGCTGCACAGCCCCGCCACTTATCGCCATAGCGAGGGTATAAATTGCTGCGAGGCAGAGCGCAGGAAATGGGTTCAGGGTGTGCAGATGCGAGCGCTGATGGAAACCGAGCCGCGGCGAAGGCCGATGCTCATCGCCTTTCATCGGGACGAGAACGAAGGAATCCGAGGAGGAGGAGGAGGAGGAGGAGGAGGAGGAGGAGGAGGAGGAGGAGGAGGAGAGGAGGAGGTTAAGGAATTCTCCACCTGGAATAACTGCGATTCTTCACGTCTGCACTGAGCTGGAGTAGATCTGCAAATGGCAAGATTACACAGGAGCTGACTGAAGTTTCCAGGCAGATGCACACACACATGCACACACACATATTAACTAGCACACAGGTGGAATTCTGCGTGAGCTCAGACACACACACACACACACACACACGAACGTGAATATGTCCTGTTCTGGCCATCTGGTGCAGCTGTGTGCCACTGAAACGCGTGTCTGCAGAGAATCGTCCAGATGTTCCCTCACTTACCTGTCAAGGTGAGCGGGAGGTGGGGGGGGGGGGTTCTCTGCTGCTGCTGCCAGTCCCTAAAAAAAGACCCCTCTGTCCCATTCATGCAGAGAAATCCAGTGCATAAGCCAAGCTATTACCTTAATAACAGCTATTCAGAAAAGACGTAGAGTTAAAGTATGCGACTGAGGAGAACAACTGCATCTTTATCTTCCACTGAGCTGATGGGAAAGCGCTTCTCAGTCACCAGAGGCCATGAATGTTCACACCTCTCCGGGAAGTTTGGCCCGAAGGAACCAGATCGCACCATAACATTAAAGTAATTCAACTGCATGTGCATTTGAAAGATCTTTCCTTTTTATAAATACTAATTAAATCTTTCCTCTTGGACGTTTGTGAGCGCTCTCATTCAAGAAACAAGTTGTGACTGTTAAACACGAATGTATAAACACTGCTATCTGCTCAGTGTAACATAAAGATTAGTCTGGCAGTGGTGGAATGTGACTAAGTAGACCTTACCTTCTTACTATACTACATATTAGAGATGCAGTATGTACTTAAGCTGAGTTTTCCGATTTTCTGTGGTTGATTAATTTGTGTATCATCAAGTTGAAACTATTCAACGCTTTCATGAAGGTACATTTGTTCTTTAGCTTTGCCGTTTCCTGTCAAATTGTTATATATCAATATACTGCACATACAGAACAGATTTGGACGCACTGAATTTGAATGTTCCCGATAACCCTTAAACAAAGAGTTTACACATAATCCTCTTCAGTTAGCTGGAAAGTAATTCTTTTCAGCAAGCTGAAAACAGGGTTTAACTGAGGTTTGGAACAGTGTCTGCGATTGTTTGGTTTCAGAACTTGTACCTAAGTAAAGGATCCTCTTTAACTGCTGCCGTCCAAAGCTGTTGTTTAACATAAACATCAAGATTTTAGAAAAGTGTGTTTTGTTCCAGAGCTGGTACTCAGACATTCGCTTAGTTACGATGGCCCTGGTTTCATTATGTGACGAACGAATGAGAGCCATTCAAATGTCACCATCTGCGGCAAAAAATTAAATATGCTCCCCCAAATTTCCATTATGGCCTCCCATATGCTTTCCTTTGAGGTAATTCTGCCAATCGTTGTACAAACCACTTTGCTGTTCCACTGCTGTACACGCAGCCAGTGTGAATGATCAACAGCTGGGGCATGCAGCGGAACCGTGGCATTGCCGCTCTGCGGTCGTCACGCAGCCACCGTGCCTCGCTCTTCCCGATAAACACCGCCCTCGGCCTGACTGTTTCTGATCTGACTTCATGTCGTGACAACATCGCGTTTAAGCTGTTCACACACTCGCAAAGACAAGTAGTGTTTTGACAAGCTTTGATCCTGGAACCTGTTTCCACATACATACATCCATATTTCCTGTCCCTATAAGTGGCAGTGTCATGTCGACGACAGGCAGCAAAATAGTTCTGGATTCATTCGAATACCATTTCAGTGTTTGTGTGGGCGTCGCCTGCGATGAGCCGTTGTGCAACGACAGTGACACGACCTGTCTAATCAATCACGACTGAGTATCTGGTTTCGTAAGTGTGTCAGTTTGACAGAAGTCTCCGAAATAAAGCAGCAGGCAGCGGCGAGGTTTTGACAGCACCTGTATTCTTGAGCTGTTGCTCGTCGCTTTTGTGTTTGATGAATGATCTCCGTGCGCGTCTGAATGGGCTCGCTGCTGTTTGGCGAAGGATCATGGGCGACAATGAGCCAGACGGAGGCGAAACAATGGGCCCCGCGGTCGGGGCTGACAGGACGATGTGTTACGGCACCACGCAAGTCTGCCGAGCATGAGAACCCGGCGTCAAAGGCGGAAAATGTCAGTGTTGCAAAGAACACAAACGCGAGTGTAACCAGTGGGAATGAATCAGTTTGACTTGTTAATTTAGGGTGAGCTGTCGGCGTGTGTGGGATTCTTTGTCCCGCGCTTCCGCCGCCCCGGCTCCGTACGTCACGGCGAAGCGAGACGTGCACGAACCGAGCCGACCGCACTCCATTATTGAGTCTGATTCAGAGTATTGGAAAAACATAGTTGTGGAGATAAATTTTCAAGACGCGGACGCCGAGGAGCAGCCGACTTGGAGGGGCTCCATAAAGTGCGCTCAATTGACAGCGGGCCTTGTGGTAGCAGACAAATCGCCTGGATTATGGCTGTGTGCTGAAAGAGAATGCCAGCGCTCTGTATCCCGGCCAAGATGGATGTGCAGACGGCAAAGTCGTCGCTGCTTGGGCGTGGCCGCCTCGCTCACGGCAAACAGCGGATCAGCAGCGCGCCGTGCCGGCGGTGGACTTGACATTGCCGTGTTTGCTCTCCTTCTCTTCGGCAGATGCTAGCCGAGCCTCTACCTTTCACCTGCCAGTGCAGGTTGCCGAGGTGTTTGGCCTCTTTTGCAATATTTACCCTCGGAATGTACAGCGCCCACAGTGTGGCCACTATGTGAGAGAGGCAATGTTTACGAAATCTCTGATAAATGTTTACATGGACTGAAATGAACCGGTGTCAAAGTGCCAGCGGCGACGCGAGGCACTTAGAGAGTTTGTCTTGGCAGCGATTCCCCCCCCCCCTCCCTCCCCCTCTTACTTGAATAAAGTGAAATAAACAAAGATGATGGATTGTGTACAGTGCTGTTGCAGTTTGATGGCCGCGTGTTGGCAGTTTAATTATGAGGTGTTGGACCGGGTGATAAAGCTGAAATCACTTTCACGTTAATAATGACGGTGTTTTTGCTGTTGATTACAATAAAGCGAAACTAGGTCAACGCGTCAACACCAGTAACACCGGCATCAACAGTTTTCTTTGGCCTCTTACCTCGTGATATTATGAAACTACTGTTACGAGGCAGTCATTAGCTTTGTTCACTCACCATCCACTTTAGTAGGTACACAGTAGTAGTATTGAGTTGGTATTAAGTGTCCTTATTGGTCATTGCTTTGATTGAACCAGATCCCAATTTCTAGAGAATTGTGAAGGGGAGTTGTGTGTGTAAAAATCCCTGTAGATCAGCAGTTTCTGAAATACCGAGACCAGCGTACGACCATGCTACGCACAAAGTCACTTCACTCCCCTTTCTCTCCAATTCTGATGCTCAGGTTGAACTTTGCCAGGTCATCTGAGCTATATCCGCAGGCAAAATGCATTGATCTTTGCATGTAATTGACTGATTAGGTGTACTTAATAAAGTGGTAGGTGAATGTTTGTATCTGTCCAAAGTTGTGTTTTGCCTGTGCATCCAGTTCCCACCAGTATCCCGATGTATATCAACAGCCACTCCTGGCAGACATGTCCTATACCTCAGTGTCTTTGTCCGTGTGCTGTGGTGCTGCAGGGCAGGTGCTATACTCTGGGTTTTAGAGCTTTTAGATGGAACCATAACAATAAAGTTGTGGGTAGTAAAACCCAAAGAATGAGGAGAGAGATGCTTAAAATCCTGGTAGTGCTGAAGGGAAGTGCTGAATCAGGTCCGATTTGACTGAAGGCCATAACTTCAAGTAACTCCTTTAACATTACACACTGGTAGTCAGTTCATCCATTGGTAATATAAGCACTGCTATTAGCAATAGTGACCCTTGGCTGTGGAAGCCATCCTCAAAGGTAACGAGAAAACTAATTGGAACTCATTTTCTTATAAAGGTATTGACTTGGAGGGACTTGATTCGCGGGCTTTTGATGATTAGAGCCAGATTAGAGTGGGCTTTTTTGAATTTTGCACAGATTTCCATTTACAACAGGTGGCAGTATTGTGCAAGTACAAACTTGTGACAAACAACGATAAACCCAACTCAAGTCTCTTACTTTGAACCCCAAGCAGGAAGTGATGCAAATATTGATGATTGTGAAATACTCCACAGCTGGTGTGGACTTTACGTAGTCTAAGATCTGCAGAAGCTCATGAGCCACTCTAGTGTTAGAATGTGGTATTGCAAGTTTTGTTGATATCTCCCTAAAGTGATTAACTGACATCACTTAACCGTCATTTCTACATATTTTAGGGTCAAAGGTCACCCTCACCTGAATGTTGAAAGTTGTAAACACATCTGACCCACTCTTCTGCCGGAGTTTTCAAATACGAAAAGAAATCTGAGAAATGTCTGGACTCAATTAAATAACACTTTGTCATCTGACAACAGTTTTACACACTCTACATATTTACCGCTCTGCAAATCCTCAGCCGGAGCCACTTAGATTTACTGATTGCAATGTTTTATTTATTCAAAAGCGGACCAATTATTCATTCGCTCACTCCCGGTGGAATCTCTGTTGCCAACAGTAGTAAACTGTGGTTGTGTTGCGCAGCTGCTGCGTGTGAGTGCGCTGCTCCGCTTTCATGTCATATTTCTATATATGTGTCTGGCTGACAGCGTGCATGCGTCGCGTGCGAGTCTATTTGTGTTTGTGTAATAGTAGATGGATTGTGATGGCTTGTGTTGTGATTGGTAGATGGGTTGTGTAAGCGTGTCTTGCCGAGGACGGTGCGTCTGCGCTATTCTTTATCGGCGGCGATCTCATTCAGATACGTACACGGGGGCGCCCCCATAAATCCTGGCGCTGCGCGGAAAATGCCAGTCAAAGTTCACGCTGCTCATGTTCATTTCATGCTTGAGTGTCCGGCTCGGCGAGCGAGGGCGAGAGTGTGTATTGATGATGTGCGAATGTGCGTGTAAGTACTGGGGGAAAAGAAAGAGATGAAGCACATTCAGAGTCACTCCATCCTTTCCACTTTGCCGTCGAAGTCATCCATCTTTCTGAACTTAACTGCTACCAATTTATGATTGCATTATTATAGTCAGTGTTTTATCTTCATCCCAGCACAGCGGCCCAGTGGTGGTCTGCTTAATGGAGAAGGTGATGGGGAAGGTGACTGGCCGGTGCCGTTAAGATGGCACAAGGTGGGCTGAGCCTTTTTAGGGTGAATGTCATGGAAGTACAAGTTGGCCGGAGCTGGGATTGTGGCCATGCCGGCTGCCACTCATGTGCTCATACAAGGCCGTAACACGTGGCAGATCATATGATACTCAATTTAACCACCTGTGCACTCAGGCGGTAGAGAAGTTATGGGCCTGGATCATCACATCACCAAAATGGACTGTCATCCGGTAGAGCACATACAGCACCTCTGCCAACACCCAGCATCTCCTTATGAAACCAAGCTCATATTCTATAGATGTGGATTGGAGTTTTCACCAATTTTCACCAATATCAGCCCAAACTTCACTCGATTAATGTTCATCAAGATTCATGTGTTATTCCCATAGTATATAAAGATGCTGTTGAGTTCACATCTAATGTCGGCCATTTTAACATGGGAGTCTATGGGGATTGACTCGCTTTCGGAGTCAGCCTCAAGTGGCCTCCATGTGAACTGCAGGTTTTTCCACTGTGGTACTGGGCTCATCAGTCAGCCCCAGGGGCCGCTGCTTGGTTAGTCCATTATTAATTATTTAATACTAATCAACAGAAATCTTGCAATGTTTCAAAAAGTGAAAAGCCCCACACCCACATTGCAAAATTATGTTGTCCATGTTTTTGACACTGAGTGCCAGTCTGAAATTTTAATGTTACATGTTGCCATGGACCCTTTTGTTGTGGGATACTTGGGCGCCATTTTTAGCCATTTAAGGCTCGCATGCATTTTGTTCAAGGCCAGAATAAGACCAGAAAAGGTGTTTTTGACAAATCAGTGGAAACATCATAACTGCAACGTACAAGAAATAGAATGCATTATAGCGTGTCCGTCAGTCTGTCATACTTTTCTTTTCCTCACTGAGCGATTTCACTTAGTGAATTTGCCCGTTGACATTTTACACAAAGCAGCATAGCCATGCATTCTACACTAAACGGCTGCAAAGTTACTCTTATTGCTTGGGGGGGGTGCATTTGAATTTTTTCAATAAGCGGAACAACTGAAAAGGTCAACCTTGGCTGTATGGATTTTCATAATGGATTTCCAGCTGAAAAAAGTCAATCACCATACGGCTCCAGTGCCACTCATCTATTGTACTTTCCCAATGGTCTTTTCTCACTGACGTGTTTTTGTAAAAAAAAAAAAAAATACTTGAGTTGCTTCCAAAGCATTTTCACAGTGCTTCAAACTTAGAGATGCATTCTCATCCCTCCTAGGCATTAGTATTGTGAGATAAGCCTCTAAACACTGCGCCCCTTTATGTTTTCTGACTCACCACATGATGTGCCCAGATAAGAGTGATGGAGATGAGATGGAGGCAGCAGAGCCGATGACATCACTACCTTTGAAAACCTCTTTAAGTGGATGAAAAGGCCTCTGTTGTGTGTTGAACTTTGACACTGCAAGTACAGTAAAAAAATATTTATACACTGTCTCCGCAGGGTTTCAGGGAATTTACGACGGAATCATCTGAATTTAAGACCTCGAGTCCTAAACGGACCTACATAAACGTTACATTGTTTGAGTGGATCCTAATTCATTTATAAAAATGTCTCTCATGTTGAAAGCAAGAAATCTTTATGCATCTCTCGTACTAACTCCCACCACTTATCAGAAATGCATCCTTTGTTATTACCTGTCTTACATTTCAGTTTAAAACCTTGTCTTGATATGATGTGCTCCTCAGCTTTTGTTTTATATCATGCATTCTAACGGCATCGTGCTATGAAAAGGTACTTATCATCGCCACGATCATCATCGGCGTCATGATGCTCATTTTGAAAACCAGTGTGTGGGATTCAGAGGCAGCTGATTGAACACCACCATCCCGTCATTACTACCTTTCCAAGCATGTACAAGAATCTTCCGTGGCTCTCCGGAATGTTTTTAGCCCTAGTTATGCTATCATGTTTACATTCTCCGGGCTACTGTAGAAACATGCTGCCTCAACATGGCAGCCTCTGTGGAAGAGTTGATGTTGAAAAGCTCATTCTTAAACATCCAAAGTCAAACACGCGGCCCCTGGGGCCATTTTGCAGACATTGACGAAGATAACTGCAATTTTCCCAAATGAGTAACTTACTATGTCAGATTTGTCCTCCGGAGGTTGCACACAACACTGTTAACCTTATCGTTATCATAATCTATTCCGCAAAAGGAACAATTTGCAGTTGCTGTTGTTGTTTACAGGTTATTATGCAGTTGAGCTTAAATTGGACTGTATGTGGCCCCTGAACTAAAAGGAGTCTGAGTTCTAAATATATGTTTTTCTTGTGTTTCTTAAAAATTTAGGATTTGCTCTCTTTTGCTCTTAAAACAACACGAAACTGATGACTGCGTCTCTTTGAGCACCATAGTCACAGCTGATCTCCATGGACTCACCTTGGTGGCAGGAGAGGCTGTGGTTTTGCAGTTTGCAAGATAAGGTGGCGTTTCAAAGTTTATTCTCCCATCGACTCAGTCTCAGTCATAACTCTAAAGTCCAAGTAACTCTGGGGCTTTAAGACACAGACTTGGGCTTCAGTCAGTAAGGTCCGAAAACGTCTTAACTCGAACCTCTGCAGAAAACCCTGAACCGTCATTGTCCACATCGGCTCAGTTCCAGTGAACTCCTGCGGTGTTGGAGGTCACCGCTGTTTCTGACACGAGCACAATTAGTGTAATTACATTTCCATTCCAATCATGGCAAACGTGGAGTTGTGAGAAATGATGCCGTCTCGAGCTCGTCATCGCTCCCCGCGGACGGAGTAAACCTTCCCCAGTCTCTCTCTCTCTCTCTCTCTCTCTCCCATGAACCCACTCCCATTAATAGATCCGTCCTTTATGCTTCCCCACTTGTTACTGCCGCTCTATTTTATGATGTCACCCTCTCTGCTGAAGAGCTCCGGGCTGTTTTATCTCCTTCATGTGTGTCGGGCACTTAAACTTAAACCTCTGTGTTTACGAGTCCCAAACTGCCTCTCCACCCTCTGCGTTCGCTGCTCAGTATCAGCTCGGCGGCGTCCTATAAAAGCTGTACCGTCCTCGCCGTTTGCCGTGTGTGTGGGGGGGGAATCGCTGTCGGGCCTCACGGTGCGGACCCCCAGCTGAGCGCCTGACTCCCATGCTGTGTGTGAGAACGAGCCTGTGGGAGAGTGGACCGGTGTTTGTGTGCACGTGAAAGGCTTCATTCCTCTCTTTGGACGCACCATCACTCCGTTGTGTTTACACCAGCCGTCCACACGGGACTGTGCTTTAGTTTTAAAACCCATCAGACACTTTTTCACCCGGACAGGCCGACGCCGCGACGCTTGCGAGTCTTGCCGTAAACGCAACCACCTCCTGATTTCGCGATGGAGCCGTCCCCGATTGGTCAGAGTCCTGTCACATGACCCCTCTCCAGAAGTAAACAGCCAGAGTCTATCTCAGTAACCAGTGGAGAACCATGGATGTATCATAAGGACAGAATATATGTATCATAGTGGCACGGAAGGGGTAAGGACGGCAGTACGTTCGCCGTTACGGCAGGCGCTTTTGGAGGCAAAGGTCACTAGTTCGAATCCCACTCGGACACTGATACCCTGAATGGCCCGATGTGAAGAATATCCTGTAATCCTGACTTCTGGATAAGGGGTTGGCAATGAGTTGGGTTTTTTTCCCCTGGTAGTTTTTCCTGACCCTTGCTGAGGGTCTTAGGACAGAGGATGTTACCCACCCTGTGAAGCCCTCTGAGACAAACTGTAATTTGTAAATGCGGGCTATATAAATAAACTTTGATTGATTGATTGATTGATTGAGTGACATGATATGGCCAAACAGTGGTAACTACAACTTTTGTGTTGTTCCCATGAAGCCACATGGACCCAAGAGAACTCTTTCCCTGTAACCTAACATTAAGAAATAGATTGTCAACCGCACCATATAAAGTCCAATATAGTTCAATATAACTCATCCGAGGACAATGATTAGGATAAGATTACTTTTATTTATCCCACAGTGGGGAAAGTTCACAGTTGCAGCAGCTCAAGAGACGTACTTGCTGAATGATAGACAGAAGTCTATAAAAACAAGAATGAAAAAAGAAAAATATTGAAAGTAGAGAGAATCTACTCTAATTCTACTCTGCCGTTACTTGTTAACATGTTTACTGGCATCGGCCTTTAAATCCCTTGCACCATTCTCATCTGTTTCATAGAGCGCACTTTTTGTGTAAATATATGGGCATCAGCTCTGATTCTGACATACAGTTGGAAAACAATTATTTGCGCTGACAGACACAAATTGTAGTTTATAAATGTCACTTTGAAAGAAAACAGTGGAATGGATGTAGCCCCAGTTCAACTTTTCACTTTCAGTCTCCCTGACCTAATTTCTGCCACCAGCTCCAATTAAATGTGGCTCGACTGCTTTGACATTTCACTTTCATTTGAATTACAGTTGCCGTGTCTTTAAACTTGTCACCATTTAGTTCGTTTTTTTTTGTTTTTTTTTGTTTTTTTACCTCAACCGCTCTTTTTATGCCACAGGCTGTTTGGCACTGACTCACCCCCGCTCAGATGCTAGTTGTTGTTTACCGCTCTAAATTTATGCATCAAACAAAAACATTGCTGGAATGCCTTTGAGCGTGTCTGTGCAACACGGAAATGCTTCCCCCACCTCCCTTCAGATGCCCGGTGAGACGGGAGGGAAGCTCCCGGGGTGCACACCTGTGTCTTTTGCTGTTTCCTGCACAGCGAACGCTGCTGCTGCACTCAGTCCTCTGACCCTTCGGTGTCCACGAACCCCCCCCCCCCCCCCCCCCCCCCCCCCCCCCTGCCCTTCCTCATCCCCCNNNACCCCCCCCCCCCCCCCCACCCCCCTCCGCTTCATGTCCTTCAATTGCAACAACACTTTGACAACCGGGGTTTATATGGTATTTTCATTGCAAGTATGGACTTTGTGAAAAACACACATTTCCCACTGCTTTTCGAACTTTTGCCTGCACACGGTAATTCTCCAAAGCTTATATTTGAAATGGTGATTTGCAAAAGTACTGCTTTCTAATTCCAACAATAACACCACAGCGTGCTCTGTGTGTACCCGTCGTTGCTATGAAAAATAAGTGTGCGCCAGAAATGACAACAATGGCGGCTATATACCGGTTTCTCTGGCTCGCACTGCTGGGACTAATTACAGGTTTTATATATAGCGTTACTGCCGCACATTACTGGCATTTACAGGTGTAAGCCTCACCCAGTGTCTCTTGGACCACGTCACTCCTCTTTGATGGAAATCTGTCGGCTTCGTCTACACCAGGGGTGTCGAGCTCATTTTCACCGAGGGCTACATCACCTCTCAGGGGTTTTTGGGACTAAATGTAATTACCACTTACCTTAATAACGGTCGTCATATTTGATTCTTGTTTATTCAAGTTCTGAATATTGTGTTTGCATTTACATGCCTGTGGAAATGGAAACACACTGAATATATTGCTACACACAACGAGTGGCGTGTGTAATCAACAAGGTTCATGGGCAATGAGTGCTTTCATTTTCTGGAATATGCCTTTAATTTCTCGTGGGCCACGTGAAATGATCTAGCGGGCCACGGGTTTGACACGTGATCTTCACCTCCTGTGTTTTGTGTTCTCGACTGGACGGAGGGATGTTGTGTTAGATTTTTACATTTAATTGGGTTCGGTTTGAAATATCCGTGCTTTGTGTAGAGAAGGCCGGCATTTCATGTTGGTTGACCTTTGACCTCGAGCTCCGCCGCGCTCCCTTCCAAATCCGACCTGCACACGTTAGATTTGGCCATTTCTTGTAAAAGAACAATCTTTGAATTTCTCTTCTTTTTCCTTTTTTTCCCCCCCCCATGTGATGCTCCCGACCTCTCTGCGCCCGACCAAAACACAGGTAAACTCAAATCTCTTCACTCTCTGTAAAGATGTCCTTCCTTCTTTTGTCGCGAGCGTTGCTCCACAAACATGTTTTCCACCACTGTCCTCACCACAGTCCTGCCCCCTCCTTCTCGCCCTGTCCGCCCTCTGACCTCACCGCCCGCCCTCGTCCCACGCTGGGCGTCTGTGCTTTCATCTCTTTTGTGAGGCGGCCGGCTGTTTCGGCCGCGGCGTCCATTGGAGCCGTGAAAGCGGGGACACACTTGAACTCCCACAGAAGCAGTCGCGGCGGACTACGTTTGAACTGAATTTGAACCGCGCGGCCGCTTTGTGTGCGTTTCGACGCATCTCCTCTGCCTCTCGCACATATTTGTCATCTGCTTGGTCGCCATACTACAACAGCCGCCTCCGAAAGTGTTTCCTGCCTAAGTTGTTGAGTAATTGTGGGTGCTGTAAAAAAAAAAAATCCCACTACAGTAGCCATTGAAAGTCACGGTGGCGCTGTGGGGATGGAGGGCCCCTGGCCCCTGCGGCCGCTGAACAATGCTTAATTAGCTCATAAACAAAGGCCAGTGGGGGATCGGAGGGGGCAATCAAAGTGTCCCGTCCCTTTGAGCTTCTCCCACCATCAACAAAGCCGTTGTAATGGCCCCCGTCACTCCACTTGTTGTGTCTCACCGTGGTGTGCTTCCTGACAACATAAAAGCCCCACATTCCAAAAAAGGATCCCAAACAAGGGACCGCGGCTCATCCACACCTCCCTTGGCCTTCAAAGCCACCCCCCCCCACCCCCGCCCCCCACCCCAACCCCCACCCCACCCCACCCCACACACCCCGTCCCCAGCAGTCAAAACAGATATTGACATTGAGCCCGTTTACATGACGCTCAAAACTCCCGTCATTATCTGATTGTTTGAGTTATCTGATTTTTCGAGTGCTCATGTAAACAGCATACCCCGATTTCCTGAACCTCACTCGAACCCTGACGGGGCGAGAGGAGAGTTGATTCAAACACATGAAATAATCAAACCATGTTTATGAGGACACCACAGCAGAGTTATGTTCAACGAGACACGAGCGGATGTTTTGAAAATAACAGGAAGTCTGAGTTTTACGTCATTACGTACGTACGTCCTCCGATAGGAATCTGAAACCTGGAGGGGCTCGTGTAAACTGGGGTTTTGACATCATCTGATTACTGCATGTAAACCCAGATATCTGATTATTACAGGTACGTGATTACTCCCAGCGATCTGATTTCTGCCGCCACATCGCTCCTCTCCTAACCTCCGTCACCCGTGTTTGGGTTCCCATGGCGACGGCTCCGGGCGCTTTCATCTCGGCCCATTTAGCCTTGTGTCCGTGACTTTCGTGCTCAGGGTTTTATTGCGTTCCTTTTGTGCGGCGCTGTGTTGGCACGCTGCTGGTGGGGCCTGCGAAGGAAACCCACCGGAGACGGTGCCAGGATTTGTAAAGGTTAATCCAGTTTTGCTATGAAGGCAGGTGTGTGTGCTGAGTGTGTGTGTGTGTGTGTGTGTGTGTGTGTGTGTGTGGTTTAACACGCCACATGTCTGAGGTGTGTGTGAAGTATGTGTGTGTAGGGGGGGGGGGGGGGGGGGGGGGGGGGGGGGGGACGACACCAGGCCCTCCAAAGAAAACAGACGTCCACGGCTGCACGAGGACGGTCCCTGGCAGCGGGTCGGAGGCAATCTCTGCTTGTTTGTGCGGCCGCCGTGTTATCATCTCCTGTTTCCTGTCAAAACAGGAAAAGACAGGGGCGAAAATGGAGGCTATAGGAAAGTGCTGCCTTGATGTGCGTCGGCTGGGGCGGGGGGGAGGGGGGGGGGGTCCGGCCCTCCCTGCCATGACAGTGAACCCTCCCGGGCCAGGAAAAACAGGGCGTGACCCGCTGCGAGCTACCTCATGGTGTTATTTTTATCACTCTCACAAAGCGCAGCGGGGGGATGCTTTTCCCAGCTGTTGACACAGGTCTGGGTCATTTCTGTCTCCAAAACAGTGGCGCACACGAGAGAGGGAGGGCGACGTCGCTCGCGCCCCATTGGCCGGCGGCGTCACGTGACCGCAGTGCGTGTTTGGGAAGGGAAATCCTTTTTGACATTTCGCTAATCATGAAAGCGAGACACTCCTTTTCTTTGGATGATCCCCCAGACCTCCATCACAATACCTTTTCCTTCAGGCCCTGCGCTGCTGTGTGCTTTCATCCATCCATCACGCAGATTTGTTCATCCTTTGCAACAGGATGACACACACACACACACACACACACACACACACACACACACACACACACACACACACACACACACGCTGCAGACATTGTGAATTGTTCTTTTATTGGGGCAGCACAACTTCTTGTGACCACATTCCAGACAGTGCAGTCAGCTCTGGCTGTGGTGGTGGTGGTGGTGGTGGTGGTGGTGGTGATGGGGGGGGTGATGGATCTCTGCAGGTAAAAGCCGCGGCGGCGTCTGCAGCGATAAGGCTAAATGAGAAGGTACAGAGAGGCGTGCTGCACAAACAGCTGATTTACCGAGTCAGCTAATTATTGACTGGTGAGAAACGATAAGCATCTCCCGCCTCGCTCGCTCCCTCGCTCCCTCGCTCGCTCCCTCGCGCTCGGGGAGCCGCTCCGTAAAACCGCTCTTGCGGAATTCCAGGAGTTTGACGACGGAACCGACTCTGGCTCTTTACGGGGGTTTCGGAAAAAGAAAGCTATTGTTGGAGTGCGCGAATTCCAACAAGCGGAGTTGTCTGTGTTTTGCTTTCCCCAGCTATTTGCGTGCACACCCGGGCCTGACAAACCACAGCTCGCCGTGCGCCGAGGGACGACAGGACGGGTTCGACCTCGTGCGGACTGAGATTTGTTTTTCCACCGTCTCCTCTCGTTCCTCTGCCCGTGACCCAGATGAAGACGAGGCTCGTGGGGGTCGATGTCGTCAGGAGGGAGGTCGGAGTTCATTTGTCTTCGCTGACAGACCTTCAGGTGGTGTTCCGCCGCCCCGGCAGAAGGCCACACCGACTCTGACCTCCGTGAGTCGTGCAATTAGTTGACCTTCGACCCCAGAGTCCAATAATAAAACCTCGAGCAGGGAGCGGACATGCTCCTGCATCCCTGGACCCTCTTACACCTCCCTCAGTGTGTGTGTGTGTGTGTGTGTGTGTGTGTGTGTGTGTGTGTGTGTGTGTGTGTTTGCAGCTCGTGATTCAACCTGACGTGCTGTAATCGCCCCTTTTGTCTCGTTCCACATCAACAAAACAAAGAGATTCACAGCCTCCTCGGCCTGATGATATATCCGCCGACTTTCCACTCATAAATACATAAAAGATCCATTAGTCCGCCTCGGTCTGCGGTAGATCCAACAACTCTTTTCAGCGACTGTTGCTTTTTAACCGCTCTTTAGCTGTGTGTTTCTCTTAAGTGCATTGAAAGCTCATCACTCAGGGATTATGCAGACAGACAGGCTCAGATGAATGGGACTGTATCCTTGAGCCAGAAGTGCAAATCACTGCCGACTGGAGCTTTCTATTTTCACTTTGTCTCTGCTCTGGCTCGGGACGTGAAAGTCAGATGCAGCTTCCTTCAGTTTCAGCGTCGACTGGTAGATTTGTTTCACTTTCGAGCCGCTCGGCTCTAACCGTGCTCGGCAGAGTTGTGACATTTCATACGAGCAGACAGAACTCGCCCCCCCCCCCCCCCCCCCCCCCCCCCCCCCCCCGCCGCCGCCGAAGAGAGGGAAGACGAGAAGTCAACCGAGCTGCCGACGGCTCCAAGGTTGACTCCTACACAAAGTAAAGTGACAGGCGCAGCGTCCTTGTCTGTCTGTCTGTCTGTCTGTGTTCCTGAGTGAGTTTTATAAGTCCTTTCCTATTTCGGGATCGGCTGTGCAAATATATCGACTGGATTGGCTTCTGTGTCCTCTGAGTGATTCGTCTGAAGTCCTCATCATATTCAAACAGTTTGAAAACTCATTTCTTTTTCGGTTAGATCGTGACTGAGCATTATTTCTCGGCTGCACTCGTAATGCCTGCACTTTTCTATCAAGCTGCTAAATGAGACTACAGCCTGTCGGGGACGTTCTACATCATTATGCCATTTTTGTGGTGGTGGTTCTGAAAGTGTCCGACAGTGGTGTAGTTAGTTTCAAGCCTAACTTGCGCCTTGTGCATTGAACTTTTCATATTCACGTTTAAAAAAAGCTTTGTGAATAATAATTTGCAGAAGTGAAAACATGCTAATGAGCGTTTTATTTATTTATTTATTTATTTTTGCGATCATAGAAAATCCAAAATTTTAAAATCACATTGACTTTTTACCCGGGGAAACAGCGTGATGAAAAAAACAAACAAAACCAAGGTTGACCTACAAAAATATATCATTCTTTTGGCACTCCGTTTACCCCGTTGTCATGGTAACCCGCAAATAGCACTTTGACCGGTCTGTCATTAGAGCATGATGAGAGGATGCAGAGAGAGAGCAGAGAGAGGTCACATGACTTTTTGTACACTAAGCACAACAATGGCTGAAACTCTTGGTATGTAGGGTCATGGCATTAGCCATGTAGTGAAATCATATATATGTGTGTGTGCGCGTACGTACGTATGAATACGTGTGTGTGTGTGTGTGTGTGTGTGTGTGTGTAGGGAGGTGAAGCTGTCGACAGTTGATGCACTTTAAACAGCGACTCTTTCCGGACCGTTTACCAGAGCCCATATGTCAACAGCTGAAGTGTCTCCAGCACCACTGTCATAGCTGCCTGTGAAGCTAAATGGAAAGTTGATGATAATGAAATGCAAATCTTTCCATAAGTGAAAACTATTTCGAAAAAAAACGCAAACAATCTGGCGTGGGGCCAGACGAATCCGCCCCCACCGCATTTGAATATTAAGTGAAATTGTCGGAGTGGCTTTGTGTGGAGGGGCACGAGGCCATCGGCAGGATGCCATTGTTCCTGAAAGACAAAGTGTGGCACAATGTGCACGTGAAACAATTTCGATAAGTCGCGCAGTTTTCTAGGGTGGTGAATGAAAATCCCTCCCCGACTCGGTTAAGTGGATTATCTCGTTCTATTCTGCTTCCTTATCTCGCTCAGATTCAATAGGATGTGTCTAGACGTCTCAATTAGCAAGAAGCGCCAAATCAAAACCATACAGGCGGCCGGTTCGAGCTCATCTCTGCGCGTCTCCTCCCGTCTGTCCCCGCGCCGCACAAACAAAACAACAGTTTTCCATTAATACACAACCCTCCCTGGCTGAACGCCACGGGGCTGATGTTGAAATGTCTATTATTAGTGATAATTGTCTTCTGTGAGAAGGCATTGGCATGGTAATGACATCTTTCATGATAAATCACCCCCCCCCTCCTCCTCCTCTCCGCGCCTCCACCTACCTACACCCAGCTGTTGTATCAGACTGATTCTGCCGCTCGCTGCTCCATTGTTGTGCCGACACGCGGCAGCGTTGTGAGACACAAAGCGCGTCGCCTCGCCCGAGATGAGGAGCGGACGGGACGGCCGGGCTCAGGGCGGTTTGCATTCAGGAAGTTAAAGGTGCAGCGTGTAAGATTTCCCTCATTTTTTTTGTCACTTCGAACAAGATGACATAACAATTACATACTGACATTTTCCTGAATGTATAATCACCTAAATGTTTTTTTTTTTATAACCCTTTAATGAGCCCATCAATGTATATTTACACGAGGAGCGGGTCCTCTCTACGGGGGCCGCCATGTTTTTACAGTAGTACCAGACTGGACATACTAAACATCTTTTGAGTTTGAATGACACCTGCGGGCTACCATAGGTTCTCCTGCATGTCCCGAAGGGTGAGGTGATGGATACAACATGCAACTGCGCCACTAGATGTCATCAAATCCTACACACTGCACCTTTAATGAGCTGTGAGATATGTATATTTCCACGAAGAGCGGCTCCTCTCCATGGGGGCCGCCATCTCTGTACAGTAGTGGACATACGAAGCATCGTTTGAGTTTTGATGACAATCTTCCATAACGATTCTGTCGTGATGGATACGACAGGCAACTTCACCCCTAGATGTCACAAAATCGTACACACTGCACCTTTAAAAATGAAGCAGAATAATCTTGCCCCCGCATTTTCTTGCCTGTTGCTCACTTATGCACAGGGGCACCTGAGCTGATGTGGAAAGTGAGATATCTGCCAAATGGGAAAAAGTGCTGCGCTCGACAATAACCGCTCGCTGTGCCTCGTTATGTGACTTCTCCTCACACACTGAATCTATATAGTTGCTCCACACACACGCGCACACACGCACACACACACACACACGCTCAGACATAGCCAGGGAGAGACTCTCCAACAGTGAGGGTATACCTGAATATTTATCCAGATGGCAGCTTGCCAGTATAATTACTGTCCTGTCCATTGCAGGCGGGAAAGTGGGGAGAGTAATTGATGTAGGATACTCAATATTTCACCTTGTCATCACTTTTATTTTCACGACTGCGATGTTCGCGTAGATTCCCGCCGCTGCACGAGGTGTCTGAGATGAATTACCGCAACGGGCGCATGAGGCGAGGCACATGTAGACCTTCGTGCATTAATGCTTATGTCGGCATGCGGGAAAATATTTACCTCTAATCTCAGACGGATGAATTCTGATCACGTCGTCGATGGAGATGATCTTCTCCGCACGGGATGTTGGGGGATGTCGATGAAGACGCCCATTTGCAATTACCTGTGTTTGAACGCCCGCGCCTCCCTTTTGCATTTTCCCTTTTGATTATGAACCGCCGGTGTGTGCTCGCCACACAGTTTTCCTTCCGCGTGGCCGCGATGGAGATTAGTCGGCGTGTGCTTTTCTTTCTTTCCTTCTTTTTTCCTTGTCTTTTCCTTTCTTCTCTTTTTCCTCTCTAAATAAAAACTGCGGGGGGAACGGGGCGTCTCTCTCTCTCCCACCTGCCGAGCAAACGGCAGCGAGTGCTGCACTGCGGAGTGCGACGGTTGGCGGTGAGGAGGAGCAGGTGGCTGAGATCACTGTGTGCAGAGTGGAGCACAAGTGAGGAAGCCGGAGTTTGAGCTGCTGGAACTAACTATTGTATCAGGATGTGCTGCTCCGCGCCGAGTGGCTCAGAGTGGGCTCTCAGGCAAAAATAGACCCTCTCCACCGGCTCCCGTGGATCGTCGGGGGGGGGGCACTGAATACCATTCCAGCCGCACACCGCTCACTAATGAGGCCTGTAAATGCATGGAGCAGAGTTAACATTTTAATTCTGACCTCGCCGGCTCCGTTTCAGCTTTTAAATCAAAGTGCTTTCATTATTGAAAGCGGCGGCTCGCTTCTTTGCCAAATGGCAGCTCGAGACGGGAAACTTTTTCATTACCTCGGAGAACGAGCCGGACAATTTGTTAACCTTCTTCTCCTCTCCTCCGCCTCCCACTCCTCACCACCCCCCCTCCCCCCCCTCCCTTTCCCCTGCCCTCCTTCTGTCCTTGTGTTCACCTGCAGTTCACGGCACATACCTGGCTCCCGCCTGCCTCTCCCATCTCGCCTGTTGAATTTTTCATTATGCTCTCGTTTGGGTTTGTTTCCACAGCCTGGCCTTGTTTGGGGGCTATGGGGGGGGGGGGGGGGGGGGGGGGGGGGGGGGGGGGGGGGGGGGATACCTCGAGAGCGTCCCGCAGCCAGGAAAACCAGCCTTTCTAATTAGAGGTGCACAATTGCTGGCGCGAGCGTAGGTAAACGTGATCCGCCGGCGTCCCCGGTGAGGACGGCGTAGCGTGCGAGCCCGGCTGCTGCTGCTGCTGCTGCTGCTGCTGCTGCTGCTGCTGCTGCCTGACGTGATCCACAGCAGCCGCAGTCAGGGAAGTGGAAAATATTCGAGGAGTCGGGGAAAAAGTAGTTTCATCCGCCGAGTTTACCCAGCGAAGCGTCGAGCATTTCTTTTTCACTAATGAGAAAAGTTTGGAGGGCTGGATTGTGTTGCCCCCCCCCCTCCCCACCTCCTTTTGTTTCAGCGTCAGCGTCTCACCACGTTGAATTATCGATCGCTCACCACCGCCAGATACATTTGCTGGTGAAGAGTTCAAATGTCCAAGAGTCCAGGCCAGACTCCCCCAACTCCCCTGATCCTCCACCAAAGCCCAGGAGAGCTTGATGGATCTGTGGCTTGGGCACTGGGGGGTGGGGTGGGGGTGGGGGGGGCTTGGCGGTCAGGGGGCGGGGGGTGGTGGGGGTGGAGGGTGAGTGAGGTCTGTCCAAACAGTTTGAACGGGCCTTGTTTTCTCTGTGTGCGTGAGTGAACAGGAAAAGGTAATTAACTGGCCAAGTGGTGAAAGCCTGGATTGATGGATGGGTGTGGTGTTAAGAGACACACACACACACACACACACACACACACACACACACACACACACACACACACAAAGCCTGGTCATGTGAGCACTAATAAAAACACGTATGCTCCTCTCTCTCTCTCTCTCTCTCGCTCTCTCGCTCTCTGTCTCTCTGCCTGCCTGCAGCGAGAGCAGCTTGAAGCAGCCAAACAGCTGATAAGTGTGTCGACCATATGGAGCAGTGACGCATCAGTACATGAGGTCATTGATGACATCACACTGGTTGCTCTCTAGACATCACAGATAAGAGTTGGATCACGTCTGACTCTTATCTGTGTTTAACCCGAGGGTCAGTGGGATGGATGCATGGGCTTTCTTCATTTTTGATTGACAGTCACATCGTTGTTTAGAGCAGGGACGCAGCTCTCGTCACAAAGGGCAGTGTCACAGTGTGAGTTCATCGAGAGCACACGTGTCAAACCTGTGGCCTGTGGGCCATAAGTGGCCTGTGGGCCATAAGTGGCCCGTGGGCCATAAGTGGCCCCCAAGATGATTTTGATTTGGCCCGCGAGGGCTGAAAGGCTTGAAAGTCTACATTGCCAATGAAGTCTCGTTAATTACACATGCCACTTTTTTTTTTTTACGTGTGGCAATATATTCAGAGTTTACATTTTCACATGTATGTAAATGCATATACAATATTAGTCATTTAAATAGATAATAGAGTAATAAAGGATAATTAAGTATGACGACAGTTGTTTTAAAATGTGTTCGGTAGTAATTACATTTAGTCCCACAATTAAGACCGGCCCCTTGAGGGCGACCATAATGCTGACAATGAGTGTGACGCCCCTGACCCAGAGAAAGAGATAAATAAACCGATATGTCACCACGCACGTATCTTCTCACGAGTACAGTCAGAGCTAGGTGTTTGCAAAGCCCGGTTCCAGGAGTCGCTCCAGCCCGTGGCTCGCCCGTCACGGTGCCGTGGCGTCGGGAGTGATGTTCCGGACAGGTGGCGCGAACATGTGTGGAAAGTGTCACTAAGAGCTAAAGCCTATTTGCATTCCCTGTCAGCGCTTCACCGACAGTGGGCGAGAGGGAGGAGAGCGAGGGTCTAAATCACACAGAGGGGACACGCAGACATCTGCCCCCGTTAGCTCTCCGCTGACCAGATGCCCGGTGCGGGGGGACGAGGCTGCTGGTGATCATTACGGGGGGATAACTTGATGCGGCACATCTGATGGACTCTCTTTAAACAAGGTAATCTGCTGTTTGATCTGCAGGCAGGGAGGCACGCTCTCACAGGAGCACTGTTGACACTGGGAGTAAGCAGTTTGTCTCAGGATCCAGCGATGTCTTATCTCCGTGGGAAGAAATGGAATATCACCAAAGTCAGTTTTGGCAAAAGTTTGCGTGCGTCTTCGAGTCGGTGCCGTGCTGTTGGAATTTGAGCTTTTCATCAGGCGTCCGTGACGCTGAGGTTGCAAAATCGCGGGTATGAAGTGTAGCCTGACGGATAGTGGATTTTTGGGAAGCAATGCTAGTGCCAAGAAAATTGTCAATACTTATATATACTTACAGTACTTTTTTTTTTTTACATAGAAACAAATGTACATGTAAATGTAACTGGATCATATTAACTAATTGCATCGGTCAGGTGAGAGCAAATTTGACTTTTGGGGTGTATTTTATTTGTGATGAAAGCATAATGGTGCATTGAGTAAGATTTGGTGACATCTGGAGGTGAAATTGCATGTTGTACCCATCACCTCACCCTCACCCCTCTGAGCATGCCGGATAACCTGTGGTAGACTTCAGTTGTCATTCAAACTCAAAAGATGATTAGTATGTCCACTCTGGGCTACTGTAAGGACATGAGAGGACCCGCTCCTTGTGTTAATATACAGTAATGGTCTCATTTTAGTCGAATGGAATAAATAACACATTTCGGTGATTATAAAAAAGGCAGTGTGCCATTATTTTGTTGCATTTGTTTCTCCCAGTGGAAGTGACAAAATGACCAAAATCGTACACACTGCACCTTTAACTGTACATTGTGAAATCTTGTGATGAAGTTGCCTCCCACATTTGAATACCCCCCAACCTGAGCCTTACCTTCCAAGCTTGGAGGAGAACCTATGGGACCGTTCAATTTTTATTAAAATGGAAAAAAAAAGTTTGTCCATTCTGCCTCACTGTAAAAACATGGTGGTGCAAACATGGCCGCCCCTCTAGAATAATGACCACAACATGGTACATTACATTCTAACTTATACCAGTACGATTGGACGTAAATACATTCGAGTTGAATTATTGAGTGTGAACGTTTCTTCATTTAAAAAGCAAAATCCAAATTTCACCTAAGTAGAACCAGAGAAGCTGCAGAAATGATTCGTTATTATTTCATTGACAGTCTTTTCCCTCCAATAAAAACATTGGAAGTGTGATGTAATAAAACTTCGCTCGGCCTCGGCCAGGATGAAGGAGCCACCTCTGTGGCTGTGTGTGCTCTTTGTCTCAGCAGGTATTAGCGGCCAGGTGACGACGGCGTTCCTGCAAGACACTGTTGCCTTGTTTGCTCAAAGCCTTATTGTGGGTTTGTTTAATCTTGCTGAGTCAGCAGACTGACGGGGGGGGGGGGGGGGGGGGGGGGGCCGGAACGGGGGGCAGCAGCACACCACCATCTGTTTGATGTGATTTGGCGAGCTGTCCCGTTTTGTGTTGGAGCAGAGTCGGTTCCCACACGGTGAAGTAGCATGTGAGTGTGACATCCTGAGTCATTGTCTTCTCGGCCTCTGAGCAGCCAGTGGTTAAATTTAATGGTCTGTATCCCAGATCTGCCTTTCGCACCGAAAGCACATACCCGGTATGGGGGGGGGGGTAGGTGGGTTGGCCTGGCCTGGCCTGGCCCGGTCTGGCCCACCAGCCCCCCTGGCTCTTTGCTGCTTCAGGGGATGTGATTCCACGAGGCCAGGGGGCGAGGAAAGCAAGTCCGAGAGGTGGCGGTCTGGGGGGTGGTTCGGGGGGGGGGGGATTACACCGCTGGATGCGTTGCTCTTCATCCTGGGAACGTAATGGGCCTTAATGTCCTGTGCTCACCCCTGGGAAAGGCCAGCAGCTGCGCTCGTTTTTCTCCGGGGCTACCTGTGGGAAACTCTCGTCCTCGAACCCCCAGAGCTGTGCAACTGGGCTCCTGTGGTTTATTGTGGGTGGGGGGGCAGGGGCAATCCCCTTTGAGACATACGTAGACGGTGTGTGGCGAGGGTCAACACGGTCTCAGGCCGAGTAAACAGAGGCGGCTCCTCGCAGGGGAGCGGAGGAAGAGGAACGGCGGTTAATGGGAGTTGAAAAGGGCATCGGAGTTGGCAGCGGCTGTGTGGTCTGCGCCTTTTTACAAGAAATGCAGTCACAGGAAGTACTCGAGGAGAAGGTAAGGATGTGTAAACAGGGCCAATCAAGTTTTAGTGAGGACAGATATATAAAGCAGCCTGACTCATTTTGAGGAATGTTTCCGTGCCGATAGAATAATGGAGAGAGAGAGAGAGAGAGAAAGAGAGGGAAGGAAGGAAAGGAAAGGAAAGGAAAGGAAAGGAGCCATTTAATCATAAAGTCAACTTTCACAAGTTTCACCGGCCTGTATTTTTCCCTTCGCTGAACAGACGACGGAGGAACCGCTGAGGTCCCATCGCAGCTCGGGACAAATTGCGCGGTGACTGATGTAAGAAATGAGATGGTATTCTTCTCCGCCAGAACGTGACCGAGCGCCGGCAGCTGTAAAACGCTCCCCGATACGAGCCGACGAGCCGCAGGCTGCAACTTTTCACTTTTTTCTTTCTTTCATCGCGGATGCACGTCGGTATGATGGCGCTTTCACTCCTCTTCCCGCCACGGCGGAGCTTTTTTATGTCTGGGAAATATCAGTTCTGGCTCAACCGGAATAGAAAAATCTGGTTTCCCAGAGTATTTGACTTTCAATGGAGCGTGGCTAAAAGTCGGGGCAGCAGGGCGGCGGCGGCAGCAAGAGGGTGGGGTTTGGGTTTGGGGGTGGGGGGGGGGGGGGGGGGGGGGGCGGGTGAGGGGGGGGTGGAGGGGGGGGGGGGGGGGGGGGGGGTGGGGGGGGGGGGGGGGGGGGGGGGGGGGGGGGGGGGGGGGGGGGGGGGGGGGGGGGGGGGAGCTCATGCATTTCAAATCACTGTGTCCTCAGCCTCAGATTTATATCCGGGCTGCTGCTGCTCCAAAGTCCGAGGCTGCACATGGGGAATAATGGGGTGGTATTGGTTTTCGTCGGTCTGGTGTGGTACCTGACAAGATGTGGCAAATGAAAAGTGAGACCTTTTTTTTGGGGGGGGGGGGTCAAAAATTCGAATGTGTGACTTCTTTGCCCCGGCTGTGTTTTGCACCCGTAGGAGACATGGGAGAGAAATCATGCGCAGCCCCCCTCCTCCCCCCTGTCCCCTCCACCCGTAAGTGGTTACGGCTGAGCTTGTTTCCATCAGCCTCTGGGCACAGGCTGTCTGTGATGACACTCTCCATCAAGCCAAAGAGACAGTCAGTTAGCCGGGTGGCACGCTCTCTCTCTCTCTCGCTCTCTCTCTCTCTCTCTCTCTCTCTCTCTCTCCCTCCCTCCCTCCTGCTGTGGCCGCCCAGGTTTTCATCACAGTTACTGTGAGGGACGGAGACAAACTTGGGTCTCTCAGGACCATGAAGGGCTCATTCCACAGGCACGTGCAGTGCTCTCTCTCTCTCTCTCTCTCTCTCTCTCTCTCTCTCTCTCTCTCTCTCTCTCTCTCTCTCTCTCTCTCTCTCTCTCTCTCTCTCTCTCTCTTTCTCGCTCTCGCTCTCTCTCTCTGGTGCAGACCTCCTTTCCATAATAAGGCCACAGCATCTGACTGCATTCGTCCCCAGAGTTTAATAAAGATCACCGCTGACAGGCAGTAAACCAACACAACCACCCACAGGCCTCCAGGCAAGGGCCACAACCTCGGCCTACACCTCCTCCCACCTCTCTCTCTCTCTCTCTCTCTCTCTCTCTCTCTCTCTCTCTCTCTCTCTCTCTCTCTCACACTCTCATCTTCCCTACACATCTCCAGCTGGAAACCAAAACCGTCTCCCACTCGAGCCAAACAATGGAGTCCGAGCCCTGAAGTGGCTAAATGCCCTCGCCGCCGCCGCCGCCACCGCCACCACCGCCACCACCTGCCCCCTCTGGGAGCGCTCTGAACCTTTCACTCGTGGCGATGGCGCGCTGCATATACTTCTCTATGCGGCGGCGCTACTCTTCACACCCACTTGCACCTGTCGGCAATAGATCATATGGATAATAAAAGAAACAATATGGCTTCCAGGCTGGGTGCACTCATGCGTCGTATGTTTTCACGCTTTCCACTTGAATGCTTTATGCACAAGCTCTCGAGCCCTAAGTGAGCGCACGGACACGAGAGCGAACTGTTCGAGCGTCCGACGGCGGCGCCACTTTGTGTCCCGACTTCTTCGTTTCATATCCAAACCTGCATCCTCATGAGTAACGCGTGGAGCGTATCTCTCCCCCTAAAGATGGACCTTTGCGGCCTTCGCTCCCACACCGCACTCCGCCACATGCCCGACATCATCATCATCATCATCATCATCATCATCATCACCTCCCGGCATCTCCAGAAGCTTTGTGGCCGTGACCCCTCATTGGCTCGGGCCGGGCACAAAGCTGCGGCGACGTCTTCACTGGAGCGGCTCGCTCTCTAACCTCCGGGATGCTAACTGAATAGCAGATGGGCTCGGCTTTGTGTGTCTTTTTTATTGGCTCCCCTAAATCAACACCTAACAATGCACGGAGAGCGCGCGAGAGAGAGAGAGAGAGAGAGAGAGAGAGAGAGAGGAGGGGGATTGTTTTTTCTTCTTGTCTTTCTGCCCCCCCCTCCCATTTATCTTCTGTTATTTCTTTTATTCCATCCATTCCATTTTTTTCCCGCCC
>JAFBJT010112420.1:0-11502 GCA_016785325.1 Chascanopsetta lugubris
TGCGAAAGGGGGATGAGGCCAGGCGGAGTGCACAATTCCCCCAAGGCTAACGACCTACAGTATCTCTCCATTCTTAAAAAGGTGGAAATTAGAAAGACTGCACTGCGGATGGTGTACGCCTCCAGCTCAAATACAGTAATATCAGTTCTTCCTTTGCTGTGTCCCAATTCAGGGACTTGCAAACTTTTAATTACCTAACAGAGGCCTGACTAGACTGCCTCAATACACAGAATGTGCCAGACCAGCGAGCCCTTCCACCCCCTGCCAACGGAGGCTCCACTGGGTCGACACTTATCAGTCCAACTGCATTTATTCCCCTAAGGAGAAAATGGCACGAGTGAGTAGTGGACCGCACAGGGCTCTATAAGAAGAGTGCTGTCGCGAGTGAACACATGCAGGTCGGAATGTGATTACCTCGACGCGGACTTGAAATGTCAGATTCAACAGGCCAATAACATGTTTTGTGGGGTCAATCTGACCATGACCTTTGAAGCATCGAGATCTAATCAGTGGTGGGAGGAAACATTTGATCTTCTGGACATCAGCCAGCATTCCCTTTGCGCTATGCCTGCTATGCCACATTCACAAGGTAGGACATTTGAGTTGAAAGCATTCGAACCCCATTCTGCACTTCTTTCAATGACTGCCGACAGACAGATGAACAAACAACTGCCAATGAAACATAACCTCCTCAGTGGAAGCACAATAATCAGACAGGAGAGCATTTCCATCTAAAATGATGAAGTGCGTTACAGCCTCGACACCTCCACACAAGTCATCGGGAGATGTCAGCGAACAGCTACTTGTGATATCTGTCACTTGTAGTACACCGGTGTGCCCATTGCACCTTCTTGAAAACAACATGGCAGACATCAAGTCTGTCACTCTCGTCGCAGCGTCGGAGCTTTAAGGACCAGAGAGGACGACAGGAATGTCACGGACAATCCACACGACAGCGGCTGACATCAATTAATGATCCTCTCTGTGACCTCTCCATTCAACATTGTGTGGCACTGTCTGAGATGTTTGAGGAAATCTCGTGTGACTTTGAGCAGGGAGATAAACAAGCTTTTTTTTTTTTTTCCCAAAATGTTGCTGAACAATAAAAATCAATCCAACATAAGGGACAAGCACAGAGATCTTGCAAGATACAGTGACTCTATTAGTCATTGGAATTCTGTGTGATTACAAGTCGTTATTTAGGTTGTGATAGTTATTGTTGTGGGACAGTTGAACCAAATCAATAAAATCTAGTAAATCTTTGCTAAAAAATGGAAAAAGCTCTAAAACAATAAACAAAAACATTCACCAAGAAAACCCTCGTTATGAAACAGCAACAATACAATGGTGAGGCCCCATTAAACTGGATTACTGCAGAGACCATTCACCTCTACCCCCCGACAAAATTAAATCAAGTGGCACGATGCACATTTTGATTGAGACTTGTTCGTCATCTCGCGCTTTAGCATCGGTGTAATCAGTGAAGTGCACCTCTTTGACTTCCTCTTCCTACGGTTGATTGTACATTGTTTCACATTAACCGAGGTTTAAATGAGAAACGGTTTGCCTCACCAAGCCTCGTCCTCGCTCTCAGGAGCAGATGCACATTCACAGAGCTATATTTGGGCATATGGAGAACATCGGAACACAAGGTCTGTTCTATGGACCTCGGTGAAACTGACATATGGTGAGCATGAGAAACGGAAATGGAGCAAGGAAACGCTTCATGGAAAGACAAAGCACAGGAAAGATTAATGAGCAGAAAGAATAATCATCTAATGATGAGGAAAAATAGGTGAGGAGACATGCATCTGTGAATATGAATGTTAAAGGAGGTGCTAATGCTCACTGGGATGCTACTTGTTTGATGCAACATTTATAAATATCTATTTAGCTGTGTATGTGCATGTGTGTGTGTGTATTTCAGCTGTACTGTTAGTTGACCAAGTAATGATTTGTAAAATTCTCGTGAATATATAAATAGTTGCTCCTGCTGTGAATCATTGTTTGAACAAACTCTGTAAAAGCCAACTATGGGGGAGAGATAAACATAAAGATAAACAACCCCAGCTGGACTCCAACTGTACTTTCGGTGTACACGAAAAGGAGGGAAAAAGTATGAAAAACAAATCAGAAGAAATAACAAGTTACATCTTGGCTGCAGTCAAATTGGCTGCCTGTGTGCACAAGTCATTTCCTTGTTAAGCCAAAATTGGGTCAATTTTTAGTGAGTCACATAGTGTTTGTGTGTGTGTGTGAGCAACGTTTTAATAATTCCATGCTCAGTAATTCTCTTATGGGACTAATAAAACTTTTATTAAAAATCCTTTGCAGTGACTCATATAAATGTACATATGTAATACTGGTAGGCCACCTTTGCTCTTTGAGAAAACGTACGATGCAGTCATCTCAAATATGCAATTCAATTTCATAGTCTTCCTCTGATATCGTCTATATTGTTTTTTCTTATTGCATATTTTATTATTTGTATGATCATTCTTTACTGTGTGCTATTCCTGCCTTGTACACACACATGGTGCTGTGATGCTCCTGAAACCCAAATTTCCTGAGGGAACTTCGCCAAGAGATTAATGAAGATTTGTACATGTGGGTCAGTTGGACAATCCTTTTTTATTTGCCAACTCAAACAATTTGGAATGAAGACAATTTGCGGAGATTTGTGATGGCACACCCTCCTGATTATATTTGGGAGTACATGTTCCCTTAAACACAAATTAAATTGAGAGTTTGAATTATAGAGAGTCACCCTCTTCAAAATTGCTCTCAAACCTAGACCTGTCTTGTCCCTCCATAACTGGACAGACCAGGTGGTACATTCAACCACTGCCTGAATGGATCCGTCTGTAGCTTCTTTGAGCCGAGAGCAAATAACACCAGCGCTCACAGAGTTTGTTTAAGGCCTCACTGTAGCTTTGTAAAATCAGCTCAGACACAATGTCATTCAAAGGGAATCCATATAAATGGCTTTAGTTGTGCCCCAACGTCTAACTCCAATTAAAATTCAGTTTCTCATAATCTTCTGATTTTCCTTTGCATTGACTTTCACATAATCCCAACCCTCAGTCCAGTTTTGATGCAAATAAACACAAAGACAAACACTGACAAGGACACACGCTATCACACCGCCGCAAACGGACACGCACTCAAACGGCTTTGCGACTTACTTCTCCTCTTGCCGACGTCTCCTTTGGAGGTGGCGGCCTCATTCAGCAGCACCATCCCCATGGTGATTGCAGCATCTGGGACAAGGTTGTCAAGGAAACAGCACACTTCCGTTGTGGGGGATACGCACTATCCCAGGAAGGAGTGTGGTACACACAGTTTACAAGCAGATGTAGATAATGCTGATTAGAGTGCAAATAAGCACACATTGCAGACTCATGTACCGTTATGGCTCCAGGTATCGAGCTACACAATAACATAATAAGATGCACGCTGGAACAGCATAATGACATCATGTCTATCAGGCCGAGAATAAACACTGGTTAATTAAAATGTCACAATCTTAATATTTGTTAGGACTGTGTGGAAGGGGAGTTCTTTTAACTGCTAATAAAAGCAGGTGAACAGCTTTACCCTTTGAGGAATAACACAACTGGATTCAAGGTTGTGTGATGGCAAACTACTACATAGTTTGGATACAAGTCAATTCCGCAAAACGGAGCCAAGTACGAGTGAACACAAATGCATCGTATGTGTACGTAACACTATACAGCACAAAGAAAAGGAAATGGATTGAAGTACTTTCTGGAGTGGTTGGGGTCGAAAGGTGAGAAAGTACTTTTTTTTCCCTCGATTGTTATCAATCGACATTCGTTTGGTAAAATGTACATGTACTGACATTTTTACACTCAGCTTACATACATGAGTGACTACAAGAGGCAGAGAGGTAGCTGCCAATAACTGTAACAACACAGCCAGCCAGACACCAGCTCCCTGCGGCCTGTGACCTACAGTCTGTATCTGGAATGAGGCCACGCCCACTCAGCCAGGCCAGGGGGGCAAGAGAGCTATAGCCGGAGATCTGTGAGCTAGCAGCGCAAGAAGCTATTACCTGATGTTTGACAGCAGCTGGAGATTCGTAAACTATGTTGCTAACTTGAGAGGTGGGACTTGTCCCTTTCTGATTTACCTCATTAAATGTGCGACTAATAATCAATAATCACAGCATAATTGGGATTGTCTGCCTCACTGATGCTTATTGACGTTCAACTGTATCATCTATGACGGCTTGACAGCTCCAAATGAATTTAGAGTAATATGCAAAAGATAACCGACGACTGAAAAGAATAAGCATAATACGGTCAATTCATGGTCATGTTCATCATACCTGAGACTACTGCAGTAGTGTAGAATATTGTACTTCACCTCAATAGCTCATAGCTTATTGTCAATTCTTGGAAAATGTCCAATCTTGGGTCATAACAGCAAGAACGTCTTATTTATCATTTCAATTCTTCTCCAAAATGCATTTCTGTACTGGGGTGTAGATGATGCACCCACCAGTGTGTGGTCTATAAAACAATACTTCAGGCTAATGTAACTTGAGTGGACATTCTACTTTTCCCAAACGGGCAGGACATGGACTCACTCTTGTACAATCGCAGTGTTTAGTTATACTTATTTGGCTTCTTGAAATAATAACACCCGATTAAGAAGCCTGCAGTGAACAACCTCATGTAGCTAAGAATCTTATTACAGATCCATCCCAGCATGCTCATGCATACAAATCCTCATGGGTGAGGAGGAACCTGGTGGGGGTGCACAGCCAAAGACTGCCACCCGGGGATACACAGGGACACTGAGACATCCCCTGGATGATGTGGCCAATGGCACAACAAGCAGCAGAGAAACCTAGAAGCACACAGGAACTGAAGCGCTGGATGTGCCCGTTTGTGAGGCTGCTGCTGCTGCGGAGCGATGCCACACTGTGACTATCGATCCAAAACTATCGGCAAAGAGGTTCAAACTTTCCCCCTGGGACGGCAGAAATCCACCCACACCCGTCTACAACCACGGAGGGGCAGAGACGCGTGAGGCACAAACAACGATTGACACAGTCGTCGTCCTAAATGTCTGACATCTACGTTGACAATATTCACAAAGCTCCAAAGATGTTAAGAACGTCCACTCTGGGCTACTGTAAGAACATGGCGGCCCCCGTAAGTAGACCTGCTCCTGATGTAAGTAGACATGAAAGGGCTCATTATACATTTGTAAATATATCAGTATGCAACTGTTTTTAGTCCTAGAAAAAGAAGTGACAAAAATTGACTGCAAATCGGACACACTGCACCTTGAAATGGTTTGATCATTTAAACTGTGCGAAAGCTGTCGCCAAACTTTCATTTCGGCCGCTCCGAAGACACTGCTCATGTTTAGGGTCATCACCAGAATAACAAAACTAAAAAAGCAGACATATAATATGTCTGCACCACATGAAAATTGCACTGAGGGGGATGAAATTGTTGCATATTTCTGTCATACTGTGTCACGACAAGCACAAGAGGAATATGTATCGTGTCTGACAGTAAAATGTCATTGGTGACTAAGCGAAAATGCAATATGGTATATTTTTCCACAACTCAAAGATTGAAATTAAATCCACCACATGGATGAGATGGATTCTTCTCTTTGATAGCCCCACATTTCACACACAGTCGCAGTTTGTTGCTTGAGTCTACAGGTGGCTACTCTGCAAAACAAGCACTCAGGAGAAGTTGGTGCTGGTGAAGAATCTGGAACCGCTGAGCGGAAAGTCACGCAAGACGAAAAATAACCGACGTGGTGAAGAAAACCCCTTTTGAAGCCTGCGCAGCAAATCAAGCCTGACCTCCAAGATAAAGGTGGAGGTTTTCTTGTCCCTGATGATGACTTTAACCTCAGAGGTCTCACCGCAAGATTAAAACCATTTCCATGACAGAAAGGCCAGGCTGGGGTTTCCGATAACATGCAAAAAACAGGAGTGAAACAAAAATCAGGGTCTTTTAACAGAAAAGGCAGAAAGAAATCAAAAAGAAAAAGAAGAAAGAAGGAACCGCTTGAGACCCAAAGCCACCACCTCATCTGTCAAACATGGCAGCGGATCTATTATGGTTTGGGAATGTGAGGCTGCAAATGGAACAGGCCCCCCCCCCCCGGCATGTATTGACGATTTCATCGCTGACAGAAACAACGGGATGAATGCTGAGGCTGAGTTTTTCAGCTGGTATATACGTATCCTTCAGCCTGCCGTGTAAATTACCTGATCCCACGGTGATTGACCTCCAGCTCCATTCCACCTGCCCAGGATCACACCAAAGGCAAAGAGAGACAAGCAGAGCTTTGGCAGAGCATCACGGCTGAAGATTGAAACCGTCTTGTGATGCGTGTGGTTCGAACCCTGCGGTCCTGAAGTGCACAAGTCTAAATTTCTAGGGCAGCAAACTTTCAAGGCAGGTGACAGATGTGTCCAACCATTCCTGGGCAATAAGGTTTCAAATGGGCAGATCCAGCTCAAGCCCTGGACTCATCTCAAGAGATGATGGCAGCTATAGACCAGACCAAAACCATTTCTACCATTTCTATATGTAAATATCTGGATTCAACTCAATCAAATCCGGTTTAAACCAGTCAGACTGATTTTGGATTGACAGTCATGCCAATGAAGTGGCGTCCATATTTGGACGCAGCCACGGGCAGAAAAAGATATATGGCACCACTTTGGGCATTATGTATTAAAGGTTCAGTGTGTAAGATTTGCATACAATTATGGTCATCCTATTATTTTGAAGAATTACAATCACCGGAAAGTGCACTTGCATGATCATCAGGAGCCAGTCCTCTTTATGGGGGTTGCAATGTAAGACCACCACGTTTTTACAGCAGCCCATGATGGACAAACCTAACACCTTTTGAGTTTTAATGATAAAGGTTACAATAGATTCCCATCTGCTAAGAGGAAAGGGTGAATTGAGAGGCAACATGCACCTTGACCAATCGATGTCACTGAATCTTTCACACTTTACCTTTTAACGATAATGTCTCTAATAAATGTCTTATCTGCACAGAGATTTTTTTTCCTCTTCTTTCAAAATATTAGGAGCCATGCAAACACAATTGGGAATGTGTACATGCGTGTATGAGGAATCCATGGAGATATCTACGATGGGCATCAGGATGTATTAACACCACCCGCCGAGACATCAGAGTGGGTGTGTTTGCCTTTCCCGCAGGTGTGAATGTGTTTGCGTGTGTTTCATTTAGATGTAATCAAATGAGCAGAAAATATATAAAAAAAAAACAAACAGTGGGAGCGTGGACAGGCAAATATTGCGCTGGAGCAGGTGCAACCTTGGACCTGCTATTTCCCCCGAGGACGAGCACAACAGCGAGGAGTGAACAGTATCATTACCCACACACACAGGAGCGCCGGCACAACTACACACGGGCACACAAGCACACAGAGAAGCAGACAAACACAAACGGCAACATCTATCCTGCCAAACGAGTGCATGCGCAAACACCCATCAGGCGTTGAATTTGGAACAAATCAGGCACGGAGGTGAAGTTAAGAGAGGACGATCTCTTGTCTTTGTAGTGTACGTTTGTCCAGTCCTGCAGGCGGCCTCCCTGTGGAGCATGCACAGGGGTGACGCTAGTCTCGTGTTGGGCAAATAAAATAAAAGTGCATTCAAAGGTGTTGCATGGAAAAAAAACGCAAAAAATTAAAAAGGACCTTTGTGACCGAGACCGTCCGTCAAGACATTTCACTCTGCATGATTTGCATTTTGCAGCATCGTGCTTCGATTTGTGTCAATGCACAAAAAACACGCGCCCACACATGCGCTGTTGGAAGGATACTCAGAAGAAGAATGATGTGAGACTCAGCCACGAACTGAGCCTGACTGCTGCCATGAATATAGCTCTGCGGGAGAGAGAGAGAAACAGAGTTGTTATTTTCACCTGGCGAAAGGTCACGCCAGGTAACGGCCTCAGTGATTCGTCCTAATTAAAGGAATGGAGACACATATAGTATGGTACGGGAGGCGAGGAATGAGGTGAGCGATGAGCAGCGAAGGACAGGTTGGTGTGAAATGTACAGCAAAGGTTGGAAATGCAGATACCAGTAACTAGATAACTGTATGTATTTATATACCCACCTCTTTACTTTACTTTGATACAAGAAAAGCATTGCACTATCACCATGGACATACAAAGCATTCTTAGTTCTTTATGCATCATCTCTAAGCCACTTCAAGAGTGCATCAGTTTCACTGAGTGCCTGAGTGTCGTGAGTCATGAAGAATTCACCCTCGTCAGTGCATAGGTGTACAGAGGTGTTTCCATTAAAATTGTGTGGGCACAGAGATCAATCTAACCTTTCAGCCACACACACGCACGCACACACACACACACACACACACACGAGTATGATCCCATCGACTCACGCTCTCAGACCTATCTTTAAACTCCCTGGCCAGAACTGTGAATCCTGAGTCATCGGCTGAGGTAACACGGTTTTTCATATGACTCACCAGACCAATCCAAAAATGTTTTAGGAAATGGAAAACAGGGAATATGTAGGATTAATTGTGGACTATTCTAAAGACGTAAAGAGTTGTTGTTAACATCGGCGATGGCACAGTCATAGCGGAGGGTGTATGAGTGGCATAAGAGACTTAAGTGTCCCAGGGAACAGGAAGCTCGTCTCCCTCTGCTGCAAGAGAAAACTTCCCCCTAACATTTTCCCATCAAGGTCCCCTTTAGTTTTGCACCATCTTTCGAGGACAATACAAACAATATTACTCAACACATCGTGTTGGCTAGAGCCTCTGTTTTTTTGGTGAGGTGTCAGATGATGATCACGATGATGTTGCTCACGGGAAATCTATGACAAATTCTCTCCAGCCTCTTTGCCACGTATCTATTCGTCACCAAACTTGCATGCATAACACAAAATGCCTCCGTGATGATGCCGTCTTGTCAAGCTCCTAGTTGTGCACCCTCATGTTTGGTCTTCCCTGTAATCATGTCAGCTTGTCTTTGACTTCAACAAAAATAATTGCTGGTCCAAAGAATGAATTCTCTCTTGACAATGGCCAGGATGCATATCAACCCCTCAAGGCGAACACATGCAAGCCGCATGTCTTTCTTTACCTCATATGAAACGTATGATCAAACGGGGAGCACCTAGGGCTGTAATGGTGTCAGGTGTCGGTGCCATTGTTGTGTCAAAGGGAATCAACGTTTGACGGCTTTCATGATTGTGGTACTGTAGAAGGAATAAGATGGAGACAGATTGATGGATGCATGTGTCAGCCTACACTTGGCTTGCAATCACACAATCATGCGTTGCATACACAACAAAGGGGAAAAACACATGCGAGAGCTTTGGACAAAGTGCATACGCTGAAGATTTTACATAACTACATTATTACACCATTAGAAGTACAACTTTTTTATTTATTTTTTTAAATTTTTTTTATAATTGCATTTGCTTTAACAATAAGCACCAAGTCATATATAAGAATTTCTGCAAGGTCATTAAGTGCACCTCAGTGTCACTTCTATTGTTCAGTGTTACAGTGCAAGTGTTCCAACAAGCAAACCTATCAGTAACCACTCACTCCCAGTCTGCACCAAGGCCACACGGCTCATCCAAGAAACTGACAGTGCCTCTAATTCCGAGCTAGTCTCCCTGATAGGATGTCAGAGGCATAATTCGTCTGGCCTCTGTGCATAAGTGACGAGCAGAGGCGGAGAAAAGGACTGAGGGAGACAAAGCAGAAATGGTGTGGAAATGAGACAAATAGGAAGAAAGAAAGAGGAGGGACGGCTTTCAGTGTGTTCCACATTGTCGAACCCCTGCAGATATTACCATCTAGGTTTTAAGCACATCTCAGGCCTCCTTTTCCACTTGACTGCCCCAGTGTTCATTTCTTTCCCTATCAAACAGGAATAAGACTGAGAGGAAGAATAGGGGATGACAAAGGAGGAGGAGTAAAGGGTGGACAGCTTTTCCCTGCTTCACTGGAGAGAAATGAAGATTTTTTTTTTCACTAGAAAGCAGACGTAAAGACAACAAAGGCTCAAGGCTTGAAACAGATCCCTTTGTCTTCAATAGAATTGCAAGGTTTTTTGACTTGTTATCAAGATGCCTTCTTCATTGACTGACAATCCAAAGCCGCCTGTTTACAATAAAGTTTGTTTTGGAAGCGCTGCTGTTCTCTTTGGGAGTTTGGAGGAGATTATTGCCTTGCCTACTCTGCAAGCTGCAGTGCTGCAAGTATAACTCAATGGTTGTCATGGCCATTCATCTTTGAATCAATTACTATTACTATGAACTTTTAATTAAATGGTGAAATTTTCAGCGCTCTACCACATTTTTCTAAATGACGCCAGCACATGAACTTGGGCATTGATCAACTTGAATGCTGTGAAGGTCTGTGGGACAGAGGCAGGTGGCTTGGAAAACCTTGTCTTCAAAATGTTTTGCAGGTCTTGTTTTAGAGTTTTGCCCAATTGACATTATATATTTTCCTGAGATACCAGCTAATAAAGGCACCCCAAGGTTCTTAGTGTCAATTTAATTAGGACACGGGAAGCACTGACTTCATGTAGCTATATGTGGCAAATGAAAGAAATCAGAAAGGCACCTCCCCACATAAAGTAACATGAGTCACCACCATTAAAACACCTTTCATAAAGGAATTAATACAAGCCCAGCCTTGGTGCCTTGTGACATAGATTTGAATAAGCATAAACACGATATGATACCTGCTGTACGTATAATTGTTTAGTTGCTGTGAACATACAGCACCGAGGTGGATGTTGTGTACTGGCAATTCTCATTGCAGAGTACTGTAATAGTTCCAGTACCATCTCAAAATATTTTTTATATTTGGCATACAAATGCCAAACCATTTAAGAGCGCAAAGGTGACATCCATGTTTGCCTTCAGTCCGGTCTCTCCGAGAGGAATAGGGCAAACTGCTATAAATCTGCGATTGTCCTCACCATTGATCATCGTCTCTTTTTTTTCCCTCTCCAAATGCCAAGTGTCTGTTTTATCTGGAGCATCACAAACTTTTCTTGGACACCTGCCTAGTTTTTCTCACAATAGACTCATGCCATGCTTCTGCTGAAACCTGCTCTGTTGTTATTGCTATGTGCATCACAACTGGTGCGCAGCATGGGAGATATCTCCAGTGTTGGGACTTAATCTTATTATTCCAGTTAATATTATTTCCCTTTCCTTGTGAGTATTGTTTGTCCTCCTTTCCAGTCAGTTTACATTCACCCAGTCACACAAACATTCACACTGTGCATTTCTGTTGCAGCACCTTTCTATCTATGAATAGATGGGACAATGTAGGGTTCAGTATCTTGCCTAAGGACAGTTTAGTACGCCCCATTTGTGTGTGTTCTTGTGGATGTGCATGAGTGTGTGTGTGTGTGTGTGTGTGTGTGTGTGTGTGTGTGTGTGTGTGTGTGTGTTTT